>PISX010010444.1:17922-70447 GCA_004024625.1 Mellivora capensis | reverse complement strand
TCATCCTATAGTTATCGATTCTCCTCCTGTGATACTGACGACCTTTGAAAAGTTATCGTCCCCTGGGGCCCATTTATATCCCCCAAACTTTCCTGCTCGAGCTGGTACTCACATCACTATGTGCACGTGACAGTTCCCGTCCCCCGTGGCTGCAGTCTCCGTGACAGCAGAGTCAGTCCCCAGGACCCCCAGCCCCCGTCCCGACATTCCTTCTCACGCATGCGCACATCGCTGTGCGGTCCTTACCTGCTGTCTGGGCGCCCCGCTGCCTTGTGTTGTCAAGGTGATCATCTGAGTCCAAGTCAAGATTTGACTTGTTCATTTTTTAAAATATTGTTTTAAAAAATTCCGTGTACTTTAATATTTAACTTTGATTCATGTGTTCCTTGAAAGCAAATTAAAATTTGGTCAAACAAGTATATTCAGAATCTGAAAAGATTTAAATTAAGCCAGAAACACCCAGTCAAAACCCGATGACTAAATGCTTAATTTCAAAAAATAACTCTCTGTCCCATCCCAAACCTCTCTTCCCATGGCTCATTTGGTCTCACTGGCTGTGTCATCAAAGAACAAAGTAGAGTGAATTTTGGCAGTCAGCCAGTTAATTATAGACTTGGCCCAAGTATTTGGGCCAAGAAATCATTTTGTAATCCCAATTTTCTGTTTTGACTTTTTATATGATTTAAGTAAATGGAATAATTGCCACATTTTCACTTTACTGTGTGTTTTATAGAGCAAACGGCATTGTCTGTGGGATGGCAAATGTCTGAACTAAAAGTTCAGACTAAAAGTTAGCATTTAAAGAAATATATATGAATATTTTCAAGTTTTTTCACATTTGGATCTGAGTAGTTGCAGTTAATATGTGACCAAAGGAAACCTGTTCTTTCATAGAATCATTCTGAAATTCCCTCTAAAAGCATTTATCTCAGACCCCATGGCCCCAAGGCCAGACCATATTACTACACAATAAGGGAAAGAATAATATGAATGGTATGACATTTTCTCAAAATACTTATATTTCCCCCCCAAAATTAATAAGGTAGAAAAAGCATTTTAAAGTTTTCCCGATTTCTACGTGGCGTTATATAGAAATGAAATATTTTTTTCAGTCTCCAGCAGCAAAAACAGCAGCCTATTAAGACCAGCACCCATGCTGGTGAGCTCCAGCGAGGAGGACTCGTGCTAATGAGGCCCAGGTCAGGGATTTAATGCCCGTGGGATCCAATTAATTTCACACAGAAAGAGGCTCTGAGTCCCATCGAAGACGTATGCACATCCCAGCTGCTTCTGCCAGTCCCCGTGCCCCTCCTTGACAACCGTGTCCCAGGCCTTGCCATCAGGACGGTGGCAGCCTCCCATCTGGTCAGCCTGCCTCCCTCCCCAAGCCGGTCAGATGGAACCCTGCCCTGGGAGGTCTGTGTGCTCTGCCCAGCCTTACAGGCACTGCAGCCCCAACTGTCTGCCCCTTCCGATGAGCCAGTCTTCCCAGGAAACCTGACACAGATGTGGTGCTCCTCCCTACTCTTCCCTCACAGTGGCATCCTCCCCATACCAGCGCACCCCGGGAAGACCCCAGCCCCTGTATCCTCACTCAGCTCCTTCCCCCAGACTTCCTGCTCCCCACTTCAAGGCCCAGTCAAGTCCTGTCCCCATTGTGACCCCACCTCGACCACTCTGGACCACATTCGTTGTTCCCCAAACACCAACAATACTTGCAGGTCCTTTCACACGCGGCATACAGAGGTTTGCCTTATCCACTGTGCTCTCCACTGCATGTTTCCCTTCTCTAGAATTATCTTGCACCTCGTACCTGTGACCGTGCTTGTCTCCATCCCTCATACTGGTCCAATGAGGCTCACAAAGTAGGTGCTTCATAGAAAGGTGTTGGTTAAAGGATTGAAGGAGTGCTGTGTTCACGCAAACAGCTGGAAAAACTCTCAGAGCTCACAGCTACACTTCTCCTCATAGCTGGGTTTTTTGTGGGGTTTGTTTTTTTTTTTATTCAAGGAACGCTACATTACCATTCTATAAAATGGAAGCAACTACCAAGAAGCCTTAGTGTGCCCCTCACACTCAATCTGCAATACAGTTGGTTAGCAATAGAATTTTCAGAAAAAAGTATTTGGGGACTTTATTAATTTTATTCCTATATAATTACTTAAATTAAATTAGTAAAATTTATTTCTATATAATTAATTAAATAATAAAGAATGAATCAAATAATATAATTAATTAAATAACTAATTAAACTACCACTGTTTAATAAAAGAAGAGTATGGGAAAGAATTTATTATTGGGTAATGAAAAGAGATAAGATTATTTCTTTTTCTTTAAATTTTATTTATTTATTTATTTTAAGGATTGTTTATTTTATTTATTTATTATTATTAAATTATTTATTTCTTTTATTTTTTATTCATTTTTATTTTATTTATTTATTTGACAAGAGAGAGAGAGAGATCACGAGTAGGCAGAGAGGCAGGCCCCAGGTGCCCTGATAAGCCTATTTATTTAAGGAGAATTCAAAAGGTAGGATATTGTGCAAGTGCAAGTGTTATACATTTATCATTTTAGGTGTTCTCAAATCAGAGCTGTTTCCAGTATGGAACCAAATCTATTTAAGTCGATTAAATGCTAGCAGTTTTCACAAAAATAATTACTGTGCAGAAGAGTTCTATAACAATATTGAGAATTTTAAACATTTTCCTTAAACTTGATAATTACTTCTCCTGCAGTTGGTCATACTGCTGGGTTGACTTAGCAACTCCTTCACCATAAGAACTTAAAAGATAAATGTTGCCATAAAGTTTACATTTATACAATCAAAATCAGTAAGTTCTGGGGATATCTTTGTTTTTACATGTGTTTTTCAGGGCCACCAGCCATGTCTTCCAATAACCCGATATTTAAAAATGTTCGTAACTTAGGGCACCTGGGTGGCTCAGTCGGTTAAATGTCTGCCTTTAGCTCAGGACCTGATCCCAGGGTCCTGGGATCGAGCCCCACATCGGGCTCCCTGCTCAGCCGGGAGTCTACTTCTTTCTCTCTCTCTCCAGCTCCCCCTATTTGTACTTGGTCTCTTTCTCTTTCTCTGTCAAATAAAAAAATGAAATCTTTTAAAAAAGAATGCTTGTAACTCGACCAAATGTTTTTAGCAGATACCTCAGCAAAAAGCAAGGATCCTGTGTTTTTGAAAAAAATTATTTGGTCTAATTGCTACTATAATGATGCTGTTCTGTGGCCAGACTTTTGGCACACCAAAATGCAAATGTCTCAAGGGAAGAAACCATATTATTTTCATTTTTATACATGAAACGTGGGAGACCCAGCACAGTTCAGAGTGCACTTGACATTGTCGAAATGAGCGGAGCAAGATGAAAGTGTAAAATTACATTTTAACAGGACTTCCTGCATTAAAAATCATGTCTCCATTCACACTGTGGTGACTGTTAGCAAAGATGTGCAGTTCTGTTTGGAGAACCGAAGGCATTGGAAACACGTAGGGATCCATGGGACAGGTGGCTGGTGGCAGATTTGAGCTCTGAGTTTCAGGTCTCACTAAATTTCCATTTAGGCCTAGCATTGTGAAAATCTGAAGGAAAAATGAAAAGGCCTAGGAGTTATAAATTAAAAAGACCTTTCAGGAAACTTTGAATGAGGAGGCTGCTTATTTTTATAACAAAATCATAAAAACCTGAGCAGTTGTTTCCCACTGCTGTCCTAGTACAGCTTCCACGACCACCAAGAGTGGCCCGGTGGCCCTTGCTTACTGCCCCGGGCTCCCAGCAGGCAGAGCAGGGATGAAATTGGCTGGGCGTGACCGGCACGCTGGCGGACGGCAAGGGCTGTATCTTGTTCATCATCGTCTCTCAGATGCCTGACCCAGTGCTGGATATGACCAACTGAATGAGCAAATAAATAACTACCGTTTGGGCAGTTAAGCTATGAAAGTGAATGATACAGTAAGGGCTCATCACAAATGGGGACTACTAGTATTGTTCTTGAATTAGCGCTTAGTAATAATTCTTTAAAACACACCTCCCTTTGATAAGAGCCAAAGTATATAAAGACTTCTTGAAAGAAATTTTAAAATAGGAATATACCACCAACCACATAAGCAAAGAACTTGATTAAGCAATTGATAGACGAAGAATTATAAATGGTAAATAAATGTGAATAAAATTATTCTCCCTCAAAAGTAATGTTTTTTTTTTCTTGTTTTAGTTTATTTTTTTAAATTAACATATATTGTATTACTTGCTCCAGGGGTACAGGTCTGTGAGTCATCAGGTTTACACATTTCACATCACTCACCATAGCACATACCCTCCCCAATGTCCATCACCCAGCCACCCTACTCCTACCCACCCACCCACCCACCAACCCTTGGTTTGTTTCATGAAATTAAGAGCCTCTTATGGTTTATCTCCCTCCCCGGTTCCATCTTGTTTCATTTTTTTCCTTCCCTACCCCCCACAATCCCCTGCCCTGCCTCTCAAATTCCTCATATCAGAGAGGTCATATGATAATTGTCTTTCTCTGATTGACTTATTTCACTCAGCATAACACTCTCTAGTTCCATCCATGTCATTGCAAATGGCAAGATTTCATTTTATTTTGATGGCTGCATAGTATTCCATTGTATATATACATACACCACATCTTCTTTAGCCATTCATCTGTTGATGGGCATCTAGGTTCTTTCCATAGTTTGGCTATTGTGGACATTGCTGCTATAAACATTCGGGTGCACGTGCCCCTTCAGATCACTACATTTGTATCTTTAGGATAAATACCCAGTAGTGCAATTGCTGGGTCATAGGGTAGCTCTATTTTCAACTTTTTGAGTAACGTCCATACTATTTTCCAAAGTGGAAAATAGCTTGCATTCCCACCAACAGTATTGGAGGGTTCCCCTTTCTCTGCATCATCGCCAACATCTGTTGTTTCCTGACTTGTTAGTTTTAGCCATTCTGACGGGTGAGGTGGTATCTCATTGTGATTTTGATTTGTATTTCCCTGATGCTGAGTGATGTTGATCACTTTTTCATGTGTCTGTTGGCCAATGGATGTCTTCTTTGAAAAGTAATGTTTTAAAAGAGCATTAAAACAAGATACTTTTTTAAAAACAAATTAGCAAACTGCTCATAATAAAGTGTGGTTAACAATTCAGTAAGATGGACCATTTCCTACACTTCAGCAAAAACTGGTAAAACCATTACTTGCTCACATACAAACATATGCAACACACACCTCCCAGTTCATGTCTTTCCACCCAAGAATTCCAGGTCCGGGAAGGAGATAGGGACACGTATTTGTGTGCCTGGAGAGATACTCATTTCAGTGTCATGTGTCAGGCCAATGTACTGGAAGTACCTTAATATACAGCTGTAGACGAACGGTTCAACTAATTCATCCATGTACTGACTATTAAGCAGCCATTATTGTTTTTGTAGGCCTAAGGAGCTGCTCCCAATGCAATGTTAAGAGGAAAAAGCAAGCTGCAAAACTGAACACATAGCATGCTTCCATATATACAAAAGGAAAAAGTCTAGAAGATACTACACCAAATAGTAAAATATAGCTGGATTTCTCTTGGGTCAGAGATCACATATGTTGCTTTCTTTTTTTTCCCTCTCTTTTTAAAATCTTGTATTATTTTTCAAGATTTGGTTGTTTTGTTTTGTTTTTACAGTGAACAGGGGAATAGGGTTTAAAAGAAAGCCTCCTTTGAAGAGCACCATTTCAGAGCTAATACTTCAGTGTGATGACCCAGGAGCTGGGTCAGGAGTTCATCCCATCAGCAGTATCAGGCTGGGAGCTCCACAGAGAACGACATGACTGTCATTCCCAGTGACCCTTTCCGTGCAGGGTGACACAAGGGCTCTAGCTGCTCCTCTGTACCCAGGGCGGGGCTGGACTGTGCTTGTGTCTAGGAATGGCGAGGTCCAGAAGGTGTAGTCACGGTGCTCTGCCTTCCGTACAGCAACCCTGACCTCCGCAGAACTGAGCCCGTCTTGGAGAGCCCCTTGCAGAGGACCAGCAGTGGCAGTTCCTCTAGCTCCAGCACCCCTAGCTCCCAGCCCAGCTCCCAGGGAGGCTCGCAGCCTGGATCACAAGCAGGATCCAGTGAACGGACCAGAGTTCGAGGTAAGCTTTCCCCTGCCTTTCCCTGACAGCGCTGCCTTGGGCAGAGAGTGATGGGCACGGACTCAGCTCACTTCCAGACTTCTGTGCCCCCCCCACTCCTGGAGTGGCCACCGCTGTGCGATGCTGCAGAGTCCTCTAACTGCCCTTAACCTCAGTCTCCTTAGATGAGAGAACCACTATCCCCAGTGCCATGTGTGACATCAGAGTTTGGACTAAATCTTTTCTCATTGCAGATGATGATGTTTTCCAGGAAGATCATAGATTATTGGTCTTATTTGAAAAGATCATCACTTATGAGTCACCTGAATTGCCATTTCCATTTGTTGCCTGTTTCCAGTTGCATGTACCTCCAAGTATCCTCTTTTCCCATCCATTACGCCAGTCATCCCTCTTTGGTATTCTGAATATAGTTCATAATACTAGGGATCTCTCCAAGTGAAATTCTGTAAAGACTAACATAGAATACATATGCACTTTAGAGAAGACTTTGACTTAAAAAGTATATTTGACTCTTCAGGTTATTCCTACTCAAGAGGAATAAAAAATGAGCCTCTCCGACCATTTATTCAAGGCTTTCATCACTGTGCAGTTCTCATTAATGAAGAAGTTTGTGAAAAACAACAGAATGGCCAGCTAATTACACATGACAACACACTGTTTCTTGCTGCAAAATTGACTCTTTCTGAACAACCTCCTTCAGAAGATAATTTTGCTTCCAAGCAACAAAGACGAGAACTTTCTTCAGTGCAATCTGACAAATATTAACAAATTACTCTGCCTGAGAAAAACCACCAGTCCTTTATTTTTTTCTTAGCCTCTTCATTGGGCACAACCAGATTTGGTCCCCTAGTATCTTTTTAAGGCTTTAAATAAGTAAAATCACTGTCCATTTTGGCATGCGATGCTCTTGTCTCTGGACTGGAGTTCAGCTGCTCCCATATGAGTTCTTCACACATCAGTGGCCCAGCCCATAGTCATGTGTACTTTTGTTGCTTTAATCCAAATATAAATTTGCCTAGTTTAGAAAACTGCCATTGGCTTATCTTTTTTCTGTTCATAAGCCACTTAATATCCTTACAGCAAACTAAAGAAAACTGAAGTTATAGGTATCATTTTAATTCTCCAATCTGGTTTGGGTTTAATTCTTATCTTTCCTTGGGGTTAAGAACACTGTTGTCTCCCTAGAGTGTTTCTGCCCAGGAAAGACCTTACAACAAAAGAATCTGTCCTATACCAGATAGATTTTCTCTACCTATAAATAATCGGAGAGATGCTCTTCACTCTGGAGCTTGGGGAGCCCCCCCCCTTGCTCTGTACCTCTGTCCTGGGGCTCTTCCCTTGGTCACCAACAGTCTCCTTCCTGTCCCCACCTCATTCTTTCTTCCTTAAAGGACCCAGACAACTCCTGCCTCCCATTTAAAAACCATTCCATCCAATATAATACGTTTCTGTGCCATCAAAATAACCTATTCTAATGGATAAGTGGTAAAAGAAGACATTTAGCATAGAATATTAACACAGAAGCTTGGTTTAGTGTAATAACTGAGAATAGGACTTGGACAAACCAGACAGAATCCCAGCTCTGCCCATAATTTCTGCAGGACCTTAGGCTACTATGCCATCTCTCAAAGTTTGTATTGAACTGTAAAATGGGAAAAGAGTGCTCCACGTTGGGTGGGAGCAAGGATCCTCTGACGCAGTTGACGTAGAAGGCATTTAGCATTGAGTGTGACGCATGTTTAGCTCTCAGTAAATGATCGTGGCAGTGGTGCTTGCTGGTTTTCCTTATGATTAAGAGTGACTTCCAGGTCACAAGCCTGAATGCATTTGCCTGAACATGAACAGTTTTCACAGATGTGTCTGAGGACTTGCCTAAGTGAATGACGTATCCCCTGAGTAATCCTGAAGGGTGACTCACCGCAGAATGTGGGACTGGAGCCAACACTTTGTGATGGTCATTAATTTTCTTGGCCCCTGTTTTTCTGTCTAGCCAACAGTAAGTCGGAAGGATCTCCTGTGCTCCCCCACGAGCCTTCCAAGGTGAAGCCAGAAGAATCCAGAGACATTACCCGACCTAGTCGGCCAGCTGTGAGTGCTTTTGAACTCTCTTAAGTTGCCAGGGAAGCCGTGGGATCAAGTAGTTGGGGATACACTCATGACCATGAAACAAAACTTCACTGAGATTAAGAAGAAGCGTGGATGCTAGAAGCATCCAAAAGGAAGTCATACCTGATCAGGAAAGAACTGAAGAGATTTTGGATTGCTTATCTGCCTTTAGGCATTTTGCTGATCTTTAATGCTTCTTTAGAGAATAAAAAAGGGGGAGAAACAACTCTGATCATTACATAATTTCTACTCAGCAGCTTTGACAAAAAGCTGTGGAGCTGCAGTTACGGAGATGTGGGCACGTTCTGTGGCTTTCTGTTGTCTGCTCCGCCCTCTCCCCACATTATTTTCTGTACGAATTAATGTAATTTTGCTGTTCTTCATGCCTTCAGGACTGTATTTTTCTGGACCCAAATGTGATAAGCATGGTTTGTCAAGGGGCCTGACAACTCGAAATCTAGCTTCCTCGCTGAGACATGACAGACCCCAAATAGCTTTGGCAAAAGAAATAAGAGCGTAGAGGCTGATATTTGAAAGTTGGAAATTAATTTGGGATGAGTGACTATCTACTTACTTTCTTTGAAATTTCGGAGAACCTTTTCCATGAAATAAATGTGAGGACTTTTTGGTTTACTCTGGTTTGTACATATTAAAGTTCAGGGGCAGAGCAAGAGTAATCCCAAAGGGGATTTTCCCCCTGAAGGGTTGAGGTTTTCTCTGCTCTTTGGCATTTAGTGGTTGTGTACTAACAATTCCCATTGTGTATCTAACCTGCTGCCTTTCTTCTGGCTTTTCCTTCACCTGTGGATTCTTCTGGATTGGGTTCCTCCTCTCTCAGAGCTATAAGAAAGCAATAGATGAGGTTAGTATTACCATTTCTTGGTCATGCTGTCACAAGATGTAAATATAAAGCTGATTTCCTGGTGTTGACATTCAGAGAGGTGGCCTGGTGGGTCAGAGATTGAAAATTCGGTCCTCTGGAGTGTGGTCTGCTGGAAGGCAAGCCTCTTCGACCGCAGCCAGCCCTCAGACACTTGTGGGAATTTCCAGGGACCTTCCTTCTAAGGCAAAATGCCGCTTTTCCAGTGTTCCAGTCTGGCTAAAGATAAGCATTAGCGCTGTGTTATTCATAGTTTTTCATCCCGGCGTCTTCCAGTAGCAAAGCCTAGCCCTTCACCTGTACTTACCAGCTGTGCTGGGGGGGGGGGGGGGGTGACGGTTTGACTAACAAAGAAGAGAGACATCATGCTAAAGCACTCCGAATTTATAGTGTGCGATTTGTGAACAAGGAGTTACTGGGTATTTTTAGATTTGTTTTGTGGGACATTAACTACAGCATCGGCAGCAACATCAACTTTAAGCTATTGAATCCTGGCGAGTTAAGTGACTTTATTTCCTTATCTGTGGAGACATTTTTCCATTAGAAAAATATATGGCTTTGTCAATCTTCAGTAGCTTGCTCAGAAGGATGACTGCCTTTCTGCTGTTCGTCAGACCTGCATGAACACAGCATAGTTGTTGTTGCTGTTTTTAAGAGACAGGCCTTGCCAAGAGTCCTAACTGCATGGAATCTGAAGACTACTATTATGGCTTTACAGCTGTACTCTGCTGAGCACCATTTTTGTAAAATGATATGGAAAAAGCACTGGCTTTAGAGTCAACAAATTCAAATTCTAGCCCTTTCCCCAATAAGTAACTGGCCAGGACCAGTCTCATATAATCTCTCTGGGCCAGTTTCTTCCTGTATACATATGGGGAGAAAGACACCCACTCTACCTCAGTCACAAGTTTGATTAGGATCATTCAAGATCATGTGCATGAGAGCATCCTATGAAGTGCCAAGAGGTCGTCCTCATGCTGTGGTTTGGGCTGGAGACATGGACCCATTTTGGCAGGTGAAAGAAACAGTTTTCTATGCATCTTTATCAAAGAGCCTCACTTTTTCAAAATTAGGACACCTTACCCAAATTCAGAGTGATTTGGGACGTTCTTTCTCAAGTAAAGGATTGCTGCTCTTAAAAAAAAATGAGACTCTCCATGTTGACAGTGTGTGGACAGCATTTATAGAAAGGGAACGTTCATTGTTCTCTGACGCAGCCTGGCCCTTCCCCTCATAATATAGTCAGAAGAACAACTATCACAACTTGTGTCAGTTTTCTCCCAAATTGTTGAAGAAAGAGGACGATGTTCTGGTGCCATGGCTGCTAGGAAAATGGTTGTGTGTGTGCATAACTCTAGGGGAATCTCGTATACGCAGAAATTAGCTTGAAGGTGGCTGTCATGGGGCAACGGATTTCATCTGGTAAACCCAGGATATTTTAGGCTTTTAAAAATGGCTTTATTTCATTGATTTTACTCTCATACACTGGACAGAGACCACAGGGGCTAACAGAAGTGTAAGTAATTGAAGGGAAGTAAGCTATACACGGAAATCTCTGGAACCATGTATGGTTGGAAAAAGCCCTCCAGGTAATTCTGATAATCCTATCTACCTTTGAATGTCACTGATCTAAACCACAAAAAATACAGTATTACTTGGTTCCACTGTTCTTGACCAGGGATGATTCCTCTTCTCCTTTTCCCGCCTCTCCCCATCCCCCCTAATGAGATATTTGGCAAAGTCTGGTGACAGTTTTGGTTGTCACAACTTGGAGGGGGGAGGCAGTGCCAGCTGGTGTCTTGTGGGTAGAGTAGAGAGGGGCTGCCAGACGTCCTCCCTGTACAGGAGAGCAGCCCATCGTAGAGAATGATCTGGCCCCAAATATCAACAGTGCCACAGTTGAGAAATCTTGCCATAAACCTCTCTCCCATCTTCATTCATAGGTTTTGATATCACTTCCTTCTATAGTGACTGATTGGCCATATAGATAACCCCGAATTGAAATGAAAAGCCTTAAAACTCTGAAAAAAGTGTTGCTTGCTATTGTTAATCTAATGGTTTGATTTTTCATGAACATCCATCTGAGGGGGTATCCATTAATTTGGCACTCCTTTGTAATGGACTATAAGATTGTGCAATATAGTCTGTGATTAACATAATCATTGAAAATAAATATCCTTTTTACTTTAGCACGATTAAACATATGACATGAAGATGAAATACATAAGCAAACACTGGCTTTAGCACTATTTTTTTGTTCCTACGTAAGAATCTGGAAAATTCCAGAGCACACCCACAGATTGGAGAGAACTTGAATAATAGCTAGTAGTCTAAACCCTTTTTTTCTCAGATGAGGATACTGAAGTCAAGTAACTTTCCCAAGGTCATTTCTTAAGATTTCCTAAAAGGGAAATAAATTATTTTTGTACATAAATACCAGCTTAAAGATTTTTAACTTTTATTTTAATAGCTCAAAATATAGAACTAAAATCTAAATAAACTACATTGTTTCTAAAAAGAGACCTAAAAGAGCACCTTTTTAGGTAAAGTATGCATAATTGTCAGATTAAATAAGAGTTTTTTTAATGAAAACAAATCAAATTAATTCTAAGAAGTGTTAAATAGCAAAGAAGCCGCTGGCTAAGAGCCTCCCATCTTCATATTTGTTACTCCATAGTTAAAAAAAAACAAAAAAACTTACCATTTTACTGTATTTCTTTTTTAGTTATACTATACATTTCTCAAATATTTTCATGCTAAATAGCACTTTTTTTCTTTTTTTTAATACTTTTTAGCTCGAGGCTTGAGACAGCCAAGCAATAAATTACCACAAAAACTCATTATATGGAGAAAATTGGTATTGTCAGAAACTAAAATGTATGAAAATGGATCTGAACCCAGTGGTGTCAGTTTTAGATCATGTCTGTATTCTGTAACTTTGCTATTATAAATTCTTCCAGAGAGGATGGATAAGGAACAAAACCTCAGCTAAGCGTGTAGACCCTTAGCAATGGGAGATTAATTTTTTTTTGACTGGGATATTACCTTTGAGTTACTCATTATTATTACCTTGGGAGTCTCATATATGTCTCACCGTCTAAGCTGTTACCAAGTAAACTTAAGAGGAATTTGCAATTACTTTCAATGTTTCAAGAAAGATAGCTCTTTAATAATGTAGAACCCCCCCCAAAATATTCTAATTTTAAGCAAAATTATAAAACAAATCAGAACTTTAAACTTTTCTTATATACAGTGTTAGAAAAAAATCAGGTCATTTTCACAAATGAGAGTTTCTTGAAATCAATGGGCTTTGAGTTGACTTCATATTGCTAAAGAGTTTTGATTTTTTTCAAATCTCCTTTGTCTTGTTTTAAAATGTCAGAGATGAGGAAAATGAACCACAGGGAAAATGTATTATAAATATAAATAAATCACAGCTAATATTATTATATTTTACTCAGAATATTAACATTAGAAGTAAATTATCTTAAACCATATTCTCTCTTTAAGTTATAATAAATGCATTTTATAATGATAAGTAACATTTTAAATGCCATACATTCTTTGGTGAGACTTACAATGCTCCTAAAATATAGAAGACAAAACACAAAATAAATTTATCTGTTACTATTTTGCTGGTTTGGATGATTATAATTATAATATCCTTTTCTATTCGTAGCATTAACAAATATCGCAAGTGTATTTACCCCTGTGCTCAAGTATTGCATACCCTTCACTGTCTTCTCAATTTGATAGAGATAAACATTGGCAATGTCCAGAGGAAATACGGAATATAAAGCCAAAATCTGAATACTGCCTCTTCCTATTTTGGCCCATTGCTAAAGAAACAAGAAATACATTTGCATAAAATTCTATCTATGTGGTAATTTTCCTCTTTAGCAGTATATGTTACATTTAAACACCTTCGAGTCTTTTTAATACAATTCTGTTTTCATTTTCGCAGATGGGGTACGTATATCCACTGAGATTGAGGACATGCGTGTGTGCATGTGTGTAAAAAGCTCAGCAAGCATCTTTGGGAGGAAAACACACAATTTGAATTTTCAAAATCTTCCCTTTTCCAGTGCTTCAAGTCCCTCCAGAACAAATTTAAAAGCCATGATTGCTTTCCTTTGATTTTATTATGAAATTGGAAGAAATGACTCCTTCCTTTACCACCTTGAACTTCCTAAATTTCTGGGCCAAATGAAACACCCGAACCACTTCCTCTCCTAGTCTTAACCAACATAGCAATGCCTGACACAGAGGGGATGATAAAGAAATGTGATGATCTGTGATCTCCGCCGGAACAAAATTACATTTTATAATTTAGCTATACACATTCCTCACCGTGTTTCTTCTAACATATTAGGCTAGTTTAGGAGATGCGATTTAGATCACCTATATCGCTCTAACCTGACCTCAGGAGAATTGGACAAACAAATACATTTCTGAATGGAAATAAAGAGAGAATATGGTCATAAGAAAACTGTGGGATTTAGTATCTTTCAATGAGTTTCTTTCTCCCTAATGCCCTATCTCTCACTGAATGCTCTGATTCCCACATGGGTCACTAATATAGGGAGAAATGGTAAGACCGATGTCCAATTGCTTTTTCCTCATTTGCATGCCACGCGCCATGGGCAGTGTAACCCGTGCGAATTAGAGCAGCTACGCTTCTGCAGTGCTCCCCTCTGCATTGCCCTGAAAGCATGTGAAGTCAAAGGTAGTCAGAGATCCAGCCCCACTGCCTGCCATGTGTCTCGTGATTAGATACCACACCATCACATCCATAAGGCTGAAGACTGCATCATACTCATGGAAACCTGAGAAATGGTCTCTTCCCTTTTGGTGTTTGCACATTCATTTCAGTATTCCTCATGAGGGCTTCTGCCAGGTGACTGTGATTTTAAACAAAAGAAAATGAAACACCTGTCGTTCTGGAAGAGAATTCGAGAATTCTTTTTTTTTTTTTTTTTTTTTTTTAACTCAACTCTGGGGCTATGAATTTCAGTGGCGCGGGGCTTTGGGGCGGGCCATTATTTGATGTGGTGCCTCTGCTCCCCGGGGAATGATGACACATCAAGGGAGCCATTGTAGTAGCTGGAACCATGGGAATTGCTCTGTTCTGTAACTGATGCTAGATTTTGGTACAGTAGCAATCAAAGAGGGGAAAGGCCATGACCGTGGCTTGGGCAGGAGTCCCAGAATCCCGGGGAACAGTTGCTCAGTCCATGTGTTTTCCCCTTCACTCTGAGGGTGACCAACGCCACCCTCACAAAATAAAACAAGAACCCAATGTTTGTATATATGTGTCCACACAGAGCACACATACACATATATACGCATGTATATTCAGAACTGAACCGTCTCAGTCTAGCCATTGGTTTTGAACAAAGTCTAAATTTACTTCATCTTTTTTTTTTCCTAGTTTCTCTGCGCTACAAACATCGTTTTCTTCGCTCCATGCAGCCACTATGTTTGTAACAGTTCTATCTAGAGCTTTCTTTTCTTGTTGCTTAAGCTGGAGCCCTCAGTTGCTGAGAGATGTGACTTTGGTCATCTCTACAATTCATATGTGCCAAATGAACTTGTCTTTTGTAGGATCTGACGGCATTAGCCAAAGAATTACGAGAACTTCGGATCGAAGAAACAAACCGCCCACTGAAGAAGGTGACTGATTACTCCTCCTCCAGTGAAGAGTCGGAAAGTAGCGATGAAGAGGAGGAAGATGGAGAGAGCGAGACCCACGACGGGACGGTGGCTGTCAGTGACATACCCAGACTCATGTAAGAGAGCTGCTTTTCACATGTCTGTTGGCGGGGGGGTGAGGTCTGCAAACTGAGAGGACAAGAAATGGGAATTAAACGGAGGATCATTTATGGGTCTCTGGCAGGATCAACGGACTTGAGTTTTTATTAGAGCATGACCCTGCAGTTACCTCTCTCCACGGACACCGTCCCTTGGAATACACAGCAGGGCTCCTCCTGCCCGTGCTTTATCCAACTACTCTTGCGGGATTGACTCTCCCTTTGGTGACACTTCTGTGGTTCTTGTCATCTACTGGGAAAATGATATTGACAGCCAGACTGTCAGCACGTCCCTGTCCCCATAGAACTGCAAGAGTGGAATTATGGGCAATGACACTTAGGAGTTAAATTTAACAACAGGAGACATATTTCATCCTCCCCTCCCCGCCCCCACCACCACCAAGAGAGGAATGCGAGGGAGAGCATGGGTTCGTGTCCCAGTGGAAGATTCCGGAATCCAATCATCCTGCAGAGAACCTTCTGAGGGTCTGACTTAAATATGTCCCTGTTATCATTTTCTTCTTCATTGTCTCTCTTATGTGATCCTTTTCTCTGTGGACTGTGACTTTCCCACACCACCCCCTGCCATGTTCTGTCCTTTCCTTTGCAGTCTTCGTTTGCCTATTCATACCTGAATTTATGCCTGCCTACATTTCCCTTATTTTTCACTTATGTTATGCTATAGCCTTTACTTCTTTTCTTTCCTTTGTTTAGTCTCACTTTTCCTTTTCCTTTTCCGCATTGGACAGGGTCCTTGGAGAGAATTCCTCTGCCCTATTGCTTCTCCAGTTTAAACAGATTTGGACATTCACACTCACATGCATTTCTTACTCCCTCCCCCAAACAAACACAAGGTGCTGTTGCTCTGATTTGGTATGAATTGGACAGAGTGTGACACGGATGGTTCCCATTTGCTCTTCACTCACTTCCATTTCTTTGGCTCCGCTCCTGAGCCAAAGTCATCACACTACACTGACTCCCTATAGAGAAGATGCCATTTCGGGTCACAGATTACTGTCCTGTCCAGCAGAGATTGGAGGGAGAGGGCTGGCCTATCTGCAGGGAATGTCATCCATTGATTAACAGTCATTATGTACAAGCAGTTCTGAGAGGCGAATCCAATTATCATAGCTGAAAATTTATACTTGTTGTTCTGCGTTGATTACACAGTTATTGACGACCATAAATACGCTAAAATATGACATTTGAAACAAATTGCATTAAATTGCTTTTTTAACAGCAAATAAAATTGTTCTATAGGCAAAATCACTAATCCAAAACATTTCTGCAAAATATGCTGGTCCTTTCAGTTTTTATCTCGACTCAGCAGTGGTTAATTTCTCTAACAGATGTTTTGAATTCCGTTTAAGCCCTGAGCCTACAACTACTAGGATGAGGGCTGGGTTATGACTTAAAATATTGATAAAACTTCCACTCTGTGTTCTACACCAGACTGAGGGCTTTGAGACAATCAGCAAGGGCACACACATGCATTCTGCCTTATAAAAGTGTATATCCTAGTTGAAGAGAAGCAAGATTATATGCAGAAACTTCAGACTAATATAAATATTTGGAAGAATGACCAAAACATCCTTGGGAGAGATGTTCAATCACATTTGGTTTTGAAGCCCAGTCATATTTTGCAAGGCTATTGCCTGTCTTGACTTTGCTATGGCTAAGGGCACATCCATTTCTTCCCACACTAAAGAAATACTCACCTGTCCAAAATTTGTTGGGACAGGCCATACTGCACTTCCCCTCTGCTCTCTGGCACTCTCCTGCCCCTTCAGAAATCACCTGCTTACAGCCCAGGCTACACAGAGAGAGCCTGTACCTTCTGCTGTGTGGGCCTTGGATCTTGAGTGTCCTACAGTTTCATGTAGTGCTCAAATCAGGGTGTTTATTATATGTCGTCTCCCTGTCGGGATCTGAGATGCCCGAGGGGGAAGACTGCGTCTCACTCATCTCTCTACTCTTAACACCTTGCATGGTGTCTGGAATAGAGTTGGTCTTCAGTGACTTTGATTTATATTTAATTGCACTGAAATGAAATTGCAAGTCCTGGCTTCCTAGAGTTTATGGCACAATCCAGAAGAAAGACATGTTCACAAATAACCATCATCAAGATAGAGGGAACGTGGGACAATATTAGAATCTCAGGCAAGGAGAAATTGAAGTAAAGGCACAGAAGGTTGACTCTGGTAGGAATGTTGGGTGCCTGGGGGTGGGGAGGGGGTGGTCTGGACTAGTGAAACCAGACCAAGAAGTGTGAGCTTTATCACGTGGCCGTTGAGAACCATGGAAGGCCCCCCTGGGCTGGGAAGTGACATGATCAGTGCTATGTTTGAGAGAAATCACTATGACAAGATGATCTATAAAAAGAAGAGGTTCGACCCTGGTAAAGCAATTCAGAGGATCTCTTACTATCATCCAGAAATAATGAATGCGCTATCACTGAATGGATATAATGGAGGCAAAAATTGACATGGCTCTGGAAGAATTGGTAAATTTTAGACAGATTAAAATGATCATCCACTAAAGAGCATTTAAAATATTTTATGGTATAGGAGATCTACTCAGAGACAAGGCAGGTAACCTGCCTTGTCTCTGAGTAGATCTCCTATACCATAAAATACAAGTGTGTGGGTGTGTATATATGTATTTATTCCAGTTTGGTACATACATGCATTTTTGTGAATAAAATGTATGCAGTCTGTTCTGCGATGGCATGATAGTTGTATACCTAAGAAACTGCACTGTAGTAAAAAAAATTCATTATAAAACAATTTGTTTCTTTTAGAATAGGGTATTGTAGAGTTGGAAGACTTCTTATATACATTCTTTTCTTTTTTTATTTTCTATTGTTAAGATAAGCCTTTACATACTATGCTATATATTTTTAGATATATATTTTATATATTTTTTTATATATAATTATCCATTATATAGATAGATATTAGATATTAGATACATATCCTGATTAAATATATATATATGAACTGTCTTGACATATATATATAAATAATCAGGATATATATAATATCTTGATATATACATATATATATCAAGACAGTTCATTGCCATGAAGTGTATTCAAAAAGAGCTTCTCAGAAATGGAGCCCAGCCATTTAGACAAACGGCTATAGATCCTAATGCTCAAAACAACATCTTTTTTTATGGGCAGTGCTGGTTTCCTATTTATAGTATAAGGTAGAACCTGTAAGAGTATACATAACTAAAATTATTTCCCTAACTAACCAACTGCACAATTTCCCAATGCCTCATGCATAGAAAAATAATGGGTGGAGGGAAATAGACCAAAATTATGAAAACAATTACCTCTGGATTATACAACTATGAGTGGTTTTTATTTGTGTAGATCCCCAATTTTATGATGAGCATTTACAATTTTTATAATCGGGAAAAAGCCCAGAAGCTTTCTAGAACTAAGCTGATTTGCGTCGGATCAAGCAAGCTGAAGCAGCACCCTCTTGCGCCAGCATCTTCCCTCCGGCGTCTGCGCCTGCTTCAGAGCAGTACGTGCGAGGCCCAGTCTTAACCATTAGGACCATCTCCTGCCAGCACAGCTCTGGAATTGCATACAGTCTTATAAAATGCTGTCTGGACAATGAAAGCCATTTATTGTGTGTCCTCATCATTCCGTTATCGCAGGAAAGCCATGGTTCTGACCCCTTGCCCTCCCCGGCTGTTGTAGTGCCCCCCTTCCTTGCTTGTGGTCCTCTTTGCCCTCCTGTCCATTTTTCCAGTTTTGGTATTACTAGTATTGTAGAAGGGTGGCTCCGATCCTGCTGGATTCTAGTACCCTGCGACCCTCTTCATCTCTGGGGGCTCATGATTGCCTCAACTTATACTCCAGCCAAACTGACCTATCAGTTCTTGAAAATAAATGCCTTGTACTGGTCCAGTCTTGTGCCTTTCCTTGCAATGAGCTCTCCCTCTGTTTTGCATTCCCACGTACCCTGTGCCTTGTATTTGAGTATTCATGTCCATGTTTTTATGCTCTTCCGGATGCTAACATCTTCGGTTTCAAGAGCCATGTCTTCCTCAGCTTTTTTCATTTTGTTTTTGTCTTTGTTTTAAAGAGAGAGAGAGAATGCATGGCAGGGAGGGGCAGAGGGAAAGGGAAAGAGAGAATGAGAGAATCTTAAGCAGGTTCCGTGTCCAGTGCAGAGCCCAATGTGAGGCTTGATCCCACGACCCTGAGATCATGCCCTGAGCCAAAATCCAGTCAGACACTTAACTGACTGAGCCACCCAGGCACCCCTTCCTCAGCTTTTCTACCCACTACCCAATCCCAAACCAAGGGCCATTCATAGAGCAGGTGTTCAATAGATGTGTACTGAATTGAATTAAATCAGTACCTACAGGAACACTTTGACAGATCCCATTAGAGGAAATTATTGTTCTAAACCTGGGGCCTAATCACAGTAAATCTCCTATAGTTTTCCTTCTAATCAGTGAAAGTGTTTTGTCTTGTTTTGTTATAGTCCCTATAGGAATTTGGACAACTAATTTTTCCCACCCTGACTCTATTTGGAAATAATTTTTAGAACCAAAGGATTACTTTAACTATAAAAATGTTTGTTTTGGCCTGAGTGTTTTTTTTAAATCATTGCCTTTTTTTTCCATTTTTTTATTGTTAATAAACTTTGTTTTTTTAGAACCGTTTTAAATTCACAAAAAAATTGAGCAAATAGTAAAAAGTTCCCATTACCCCTCCTACTCCCTGCACACTGTTATCCCTATTATAAGCACAGTATGTTAGTATGTACTTAATAAACCAAAATTGATATATTTTAATAGTCTGTTCAGATTGCCTTAGTTTTTACCTCAAATCTATTTTTCTTTATCAGGATCCCATCCAGGATACCATGTTACATTTAGTTATTTAGTTACCATATCTATTTAGACTCCTTTTGTCTGTGACAGGTTCTCAGACTCCCTTTGTTTTTAAGGAACTTGGCAATTTTGAGGAGTACTAATTAGGAATATCATAGAATTCGACTCTACCGGAATTTATCTGATGTTCTCGTCATAACTAGATTAGACTAAGGTTATGGTTGGAGGAGAAAGATCACAGAGGTCATGTCATTTTTATCACTTCATACCAAGGGTATGTACAATGTGACTTAGGACTCTTGGCATTGACCTTGATCATCTGGCTGAGGTAACGTTTGTCAGGTTTCTCTACTGTAATGTAATTTTTCCCCCTTTCCACACTTTACTCTTTGGAAGGAAGCCAGCATGCACAGCCTGCACTTAAGGAGAGAAGAGTTACATCCCTTTAGGATGGCGTCTCTACATAATTTATTTGAAATTATTCTGCTGAGATTTATCTCCTCTCCATTTATTAACTTGTTCGGTCATTTATATATAACAACATAGATCCATGGTTATTTATTTTGTACTTTGGATTATGATCCAATACTTCATTTTGCTGCTTGAATTGTTCTACCTTCAACCACTGGAAGCTCTTCAGTTGGCTCCTGCACCCCTGTGGCTGACATACCCCAATTACTTTCTGACACTGTAAGGGGTTCCAGGCATATCCTGTGTATTTCTTGTTCTAGTCCTGGAATCAGCCACTTCTCCCGGGGTCCTTGATTCCTTTCATTAAAGAATGGTATCAGAACCAAGATACGGCACGGGATGTACTCATGGCTGCTAGTGTATCATTTCTTGTAGGCCCTCTCAACTGACCAAGCAAGGAAATATATGTGTGTGTATTAACCCGTTATGTACATGTATCTACAAGTGTTTCTACATATAGCCATCTGTATTACATTAAATAAAAGTTTATCCTGTTATCTCCAACTCTGATTCATGAACACATGGATCATTCTAGCGCCACCGCCCCCCCCGCCCCGCATCCTTACTTGGAAATTCCCACACCAACAGTGGGAAACCACCAGCATTTGCTTAATTGTTCACATGGATAGCAGCGTCAGAATGCTTAACCTGTATGCCCACGGGAAACAACTGCAGCCGTAAGAGTTCCTTTTACCTTTAGTCTTATGGGACTCCGTTCATTTCCAGAGTTACATAGGTCAACTTTTCCCCATTCCCCTTTCAGTGAGATTTTTAAAATATGTTTGTAGTGCAGTGAGATTCTCTTTTCACAGTGTGCCTTCTTTCCTGGGATTCACCAACCTCCTAAGTGATGTATTTTTATTTACATACATCAAGTTTCACTCTCCATACTATAAAGTTCAGTGACATACCTGAACAAATGTTTCGGTCATCCTGTAATAACAATTATAAGAAAATTATTTTCGCATAACCAGTATATAAAAGTGATCCAGGGGCTCCTGGATGGCTCAGTGGGTTAAGCCTCTGCCTTCGGCTCGGGTCATGGTCTCAGGGTCCTGAGATCAAGCCCCACATCAGGCTTTCTGCTCAGCGGGCTCTCTGCTCAGCCCTCTCTCTGCCTGCCTCTTCGCCTACTTGTGATCTCTCTCTCTAATAAATAAATAAAATCTTTTTTTAAAAATTACTTCTTAAAAAAAAGTGATACAATGCTGAAGTTACTTTTCAAATTTTAAAAAGATAAATCATTATTCAGGACACTTTAAACATGGTAATAATTATTCCCATAGCTGATTGATCATCAATTCATAAAAGAGCTATCTCTTGGCAATGAACTTGAGTGAAATATTTGCTAGAGTTATTAAACAAAGCCTTTGTTGACTTATAAAACATTTACTGGATGTCACCTGCCTGCCAGGTACAGTGCTTGGCGCTGAAGATACCAACAGTACTGAGATCTGATCATTGCAGGACTGTGTATTGAGTGCGTGGTTAGAGGCATGTAGAGGCTAATGTGGAAGCAGAGTGGAGAGCCACCTATACCATCCCTGTGGGGCTGGACTGGGGTTGGGAGCCTGGACTATAGTTTAAAGGATGAGGTACCCAGAGGGAGGCAGAGAATGTAAAAGAACCATTCAGGAAGAGAAGATAGACTAAAGTTGCCCAAGTGTTTTGGTAGCATGATATGTGTAGGAAACTACTAGAAGGCACATCTTATTCAAGTTAAAAATGGAAGGTAGGTTTTGTTGAAACCCCTAAGCTAGAGAAACAGGCAAGGACCAGATAAAAGAAGACTTATAAGCCACAGGTTTATCCTATGGTTAACTGGGAGCTCCTGAAGTTTGAAAGCCTGACATGGTCAGGGGAGCAAAGAAGGATGGAGTGGAAGGGTCAGGAATAGTAGACAGACAAGAGGCCAAATACCCAAAGTACCAAAGAGTAGTCATTGAACTTGAGAGCTAAGATATGACTTAAGGAGTTTCTTTGAGATGCTAGAAGTCAAGTACAGGGAGCAACAGTTTGAACAGTGAACTTTAGTATTTGAAGGAAGGTGCCATGCCTTTTAAAAAGAATTCTGGGAGCGCTTGGCTGCCTCAGTTGGAAGAACATGCGACTTCTGATTTCAGGGTTGTGAGTTTGAGCCCCACAACAGGTGTAGAGATTGCTTAAATAAATAAATAGCTTTTTAAAAATTAAAAAAAGAAAAGAATTCTGTAGAGAGGTGATTTGGAACATACAGAAGTCTGTAGGAATTTTCTGTACTCAAACGCTGTTATTGGTAACAGAAAAATTAATGATGTTGTCAATTAATACAAGGTACATAGAGTGAGCAAATATGTATAAAAGGTTCATAATAAAATAGACCAATCGTACACACCAGAAAAACCTTAAGCTATCTAAGAGAAATTGCTCACCATTCTAGACAAATTGACCAAAGAAGAAATACAGATTATTATATTTTATTCAATCAATAAGGACTATTACTAGTAGAAATGATACTTTTAAAAACTCAAAACAGCCCAAACTGTTCACCATAAAAATGTATCATAGATGGAACAATTCGTGGTCATAAAATTTTAAGTATAAAAATGGGCCTGGGAAAACAATAATCTCAGTAAAAATATTGAGCAAGAGGTCAGACTGACAGTGACTAACACTATGCCCTTTGTAAAACTTGCTATTGAATAAAAATTGACAGGTGAATCAAATCTTAATAAAATTGACACCTTTAGAACCAATCCAGACAAACTGTACTTGGTAGAAGTAGTGACCGCAGAATCCTTTGAAAGATGTTATGGATAACAATTTTGATTGGCTTACTATAAATCTTTGTTATAGAATCTACATAGAAAAGAATTGGATCCTATGATGATAATTTTATTTTCATAACAATGAAAATAAATAAATCGGCAAAGGTTTTAACTGACACATATGGAAAATTGATCCAGGAATTCTCCTAATGGAGTTAGTTCTAGAAAATATCTTTTTTATGAAAATTTCACTCATATTGGCATATTTCTGATTAAAATGGGTAGAATCAAACATCATCAGGGTAAAAAATATATATAAGTGGGCCAAAATATCTTTGATCTTTGAACTCCCATGAAACTCTCTGATGGTGGAAAGGAACTCAGTTACACACCGTCAGCCCGGTGGTGGCTACCACCATCAATGTAGCTTCTGACAGAGGCAAAGAATGTCTCAGTGAAGAAGGGAAGTGACCCCCTTCCTAGAAGGCGTTGGCTCTTTATAAATGCTTCATTTATTGACTTATTTGTATCACACCATCTTGTGTGGTGTGATAAACAAGCATTGAAGGCAGCTTAAAAAACATACATACAAGGTCAAAGAAAATTTCAAATAAATGAGCGACAACATCACAGTTTTGACAACTATTCTGACTGACCAGTCTGGCAATATGTCAGGCATTCATTGCAGTGATTCCTTTTTCCATGTCTCTGGGACACTAGTAATGTCTCCTTTCTGGGAATACAGTATTGAAATTGCTTCTTTGGAATTGCTTCCCAAACACATCGGTTCTAAAGGAAATTTAGATTCATTCAATCCACTGCTCCTATTAGTAGTTTCGGCATAAGTGTTTTGCTATGCATTTCTGTGTCTGTGTGTGTTGGGGGGCGGGGGGGACTCATCTTATCTTCTCACTTCTTTGTTTGGATCTTTAACATATGTCTTCTCTGTCCCAGAATTGTCAGAAATCTGGTGTGTTTCTTCTTTCTTGAGTTGAATATTTCATCAAATGTTTGGATTTTGATAGGATCTAGGAGACCAGAAATGTGTTTTTTTTTTAAATACTTAAGAAACAATTAAGAGAACAAAATGGTAAAATATATAATTAAAATACCTAATGAGAGAAACAAGCCTTGATGCCTTTTTTATTTTAATAAACCTGCACTACAAGAGAGGCAGCTTCGGGCACCTGGGTGGCTCAGTCAGTTAAGCCTCTGCCTTCGGCTCAGTCAGTTAAGCCTCTGCCTTCGGCTCAGGTCATGATCCCAGGGTCCTGGGATTGAGCCCTGCATCAGGCTCTCTGCTCAGCCAGGAGTCCGCTTGTCCCTCTGCCCCTCTCCCTGCTCATGCGTGCACTCTCCTCTCTCTCTCAAATAAATAAATAACATGTTTAAAAAAATAAAAATAAATAGAGGGTATCAGTGAGGCCCACATTGGAAACTGAAATCCTGTGGACGACCCACGTCACCTACCTGGTTCTCAGTTTTCCTTAATGATATGTTCTGTGCCCCAGGACACATGGAAAACATCAGTCTCTGCTCTCAGGGCGTATGTCAAGGTCCTGTTACCTTCTCCATTACATCTTAAATGCAAGAACAAGAAACAAGCTGGAAACATACACCACAGTGTGGAGTCATTAGAGAGGTTTTAAAAGTATTGCATATTGGTAAACAGCCTAGCTGATGGATGTCCTGGTAAGCCAGAATGCCCTTCATTGATATTTCTTCTCCATAAATAGTGGAAAACCCATTTATCAAACGATTGTGTGTTGCACTCCTTCCCGCTCTGTGCCCAGCTCTACGCTAGGTATACAGCGATCAGCAGACAAGACTGCCCTCACAGAGGTTATGTTCTAATGAGACAGAAGGCAAAGGTTACAAGAGACTCAAGAAGATACAGAGTCACAAGCTGTGGTGAGAACAAATAGGAACAGGATGGAGGGTGAAGAGAAAGAAGAGGAGTTGGTGGGATAAGACCTCGGGGCTGAGAGAAGCCTTCTCAAGGGAAGTTATCATTTAAGATGAAGTGTGGATACTTCAGTATCAGTATGAGGAAGGCAACCAGTCAAGAGCCAGAGTGGGAGACAGTTTTCCAGGCAGAGGGAACAGCATGTGCAAAGTGCAGGTCAAGGTAGCCTGCTGGTGGAAGAAGGAGTAGGGAGGGCTTGGAAACCCTGCAGAGCCTGGCGGGCAGTGTCAGGCAGTTTCGTCCTTGCAGAGTCAGAAGCTTGCTCGGTAGGGCTGCTGCACAGAGAGCAGGCGGGGAGGGGATGCTGCAGAAGTGGAGCACCTGTTCAGGACACCCAGAAACCGGCATTCCCTAAACATACATTGGTGTTAATATCGTCCCTTCCCATCTCAGACCCACAGGAGCCCCGGGGAGCACCGAGCAGTACAATGTGGGAATGGTCGGCACTCACGGGCTGGAAACCTCGCACGCAGACACTTTCAGCAGCAGTATTTCAAGAGAAGGAACCCTGATGATAAGAGAGGTAAGTTGGTATAAAAGCTGTGCAGAGGAAGTGCATTTCTTGAGTGGTTTTGATATTAGAGCTTTGGCGGGGAATGCTTACGACATGTAGTGTAAGCCTTGTGGATGGCGCTGGGTGGGGGGCACGGGTGCTTCTCAATGGCTGAGTGATTTTAATTGTCCACCACCTCCTTTCCTGTATCCTTCTAAGCTTCTCCAGTGTGATTTAATTACATTAGTCCAGATTCTTCGGTAGGAGCTATGCAAATCAGAATATGGAATTTGAGCCTGAGGATATAAAACTGGCAAACCCAGATGTTTCCTACAGCAGGAACACAGAAATGAATGACCTCGCTCAGCAGTATCCGAGGTCTTGTTATGCCTCCTCCTCTCCTGGCTTTATCCTTGTGGATTTTATATAGAAAATGCTTACAAGTTCCAAGAAACGGTGATTTCATCTTATCTAATTAAGTCAACATTAAAAAGGCTATTAAGCTATTTTGATGAAAGAACAAAGAAATATGCAATCTACTTGGAAATGTACCTTGGCACTATGTAGGATTGTGCTTTTTTAAACTTGAGGCACATCATTTCATTGGGGTGGGGGGATTGTCCTCCCACAGGCAGCCCGTCCTCACGGCACCTGTGCACCTGTGCCAACGGGAAGGGCCTTGACAAACCAGAATTTGTCTTCTCTTCTTTCTCACTTCCCTGTCATCATGCAAGTTTGACACCAAGTCTTTGCCTGGGAGGAAAGTAATGGCTGGTAACATTGGGCAAAAATGACTTGATGTCTCCCTGTGTCCGTGTTATCATCTATAAAATTTCATAAACAGTAGGAGATGATGCATAAGATGACCGGGAGGGTTCAGTGAGTTAACACGTGTAAGCATTCAGTTAACGTAAACACAGTTACGAACAACACGAGTGATAAGAACTGTGTGGATCCACTTACACATGGATTTTTTTTTCAATACAGCCTCATTCTATAACTGTATTTTTTTGTCCTTATGATTTTCCTAATAACATTTTCTTTTTTCCAGCTGACTTTATTATAAAAATACAGTGTATAGTACATATCCAGAATATGCGTTAATCAACTATTTATGTTATTGATAAGGCCTCTGGTCAAGAGTGGGCTACCATAATAGTGAAGCTTGGGGGACGTCAAAAGTTCGATTCGGATTTTCAGCTGCCCCGGAGTGGGGGGGGGGGGGGTCCATGCCCCTAGACCCTGTGTTGTTCAGGGGTCAACTCAATATTATTTTATCTCCCTGTCAACACAGAATGGAGTTCTTCTGTTACTGGTTATCACTCTCCACTCTTGCCTCTGAAACAATGTATATCATCCGTCATTCTTTAGCCAGGAGAGTTTGGGAAACCATCAGAGCAGGCTTTGCTCTCCCAAGAAAGAAAGGAACTGTAGTTTTGAGATGAATAAGGCCTTTGAAATAATAATTGGCAGCCGGGCTGTAACTGGAAGAGTAGTTCACAAAGCAGCTTGCTAGAATCTCATTATATGGCCTTGCCGAATCCTTGAAGTAGGCTTTAAAGAGTCCTATCATGTATGCCTGAACTAAGAAATGGACTTGGCTGCCACAGTTGACATTACATGGCACTGGCGTATAAATCTCCCAGCGCGGTGAGTGGAGAATCCCAATGCAGGTGTGGAATGCTGCTATCACTCTCTCTTGCTACTTGGAAAACTTGAGGGAAAATGTTCCAGGGTGAGTTACTCTCTGACTCTAAATAAAAGAACTCTGATTTCTAATGCGGTTTATAGTTTGCTTGAGTCTTTATAGACAGAGTCAGTACCTGGGAGATTATCAAGAGGCACATTTTCAGTTCACTTTCCATACATAGCCAGAAGGCTCCATGTTATTTAAAGCACTCCAGTACTTTATGGCCACAGCCAGTCACTTTGAAAACAGCACTTACCAGTATCTTATATGAATTTGATCTATGGAGGGGCCAAAATCTTTTGTCTCTCAGTTTCTAGAATTCCACCTTTGCCAAAAGTGGACTTTTAATATAACAAACCTTGAGTAGGAATCCATTAAAGGAACAGGTGTTAAAAAGTTGAATGCAAATAAAAGTATGTCCCTGACAAAACAATAAGAAAAGAAAAACTCACCATAGAGCTTAGCTTATAGGGTGCTCTCATTCAGTTCCCCAAGATGGACATCAAGGAGAACTCACTTATGTCAGCATTCTCACTCGAGTGGACAAGATGGTTCTGGTGGATACTGGGTGGATACTGGCTCTATGACCCACTGTCTTGCCAAGATGCACAAATTTAGTGCTACCCAGGCCCTCTGGTTTTCTCTCCCTATCCTATGACCCTATAGGACCTTTCTCTACTCAATTTCTAGAACCCACCAACACCAACTGTCATCTCCCACTTTGTCCATAGGGACCCATCTGTCAGAAGAGCTGTTCTCCCTTCCTCACTGCCTCCACTGCCCACTTCTTACCCAGCAAATTCCTATGGGTCTAGCTCAACCTTCCCTTTCTCCTTGAGACCTCTCTGGGACTCCATGGGCCTCTGTCCATAGCATCTTTCTTACTGACCAGGTGGTAGTAGGAAGTAATCAGAAAAATAATCCATTTAAAACAACTTAAGGAGGGGGAGAAAATGTGGGGTGTATATCAGAGATAGGGGCATAAAAATTCAGGGGTGTTTCATACAAGGAATCCAAAGGCAAAGAGTAAGTTGGGACTCTGTGCAGGATTAGAACCAAAAACTAAAAAGGATCAGGAGTCCAGGCAGCTTTCGTGTGCCCATCTCTGGCTTTCTCATTTCCTGTCTCTCCTTACCCTCATCTCTGTTTTCCTCGATGCCTGTCTCTCCTTTACCTCACTTCTCTTTCCTCCAATTGCTCCTTTGTCCCTTCTACTCCACAGACCTGCTTTGTCTCCATCTACATGCACGAGCTCTCACTTTTCTCCCTCCCCACCAGTCGCAAGACAGGGACCACATCCCACCCAGTTCAGCCATAGCAGAAACCGACCAGTGTCTCTCGGCCCCAGTATTAGATGCAAAAGGGAATTGGATTCTGCGTGGTTCAGGTGTCCACTCCAGGTCTGATCAGCTATGGCCGAGAGCAGGGCCACGTCGTGTGACAACAGCCCAAAACACCTGGGCTCTGCCACCAGGCAGCCCTTAGAACCCGTGCCACTTGGAGCAGGTCGGCTGGATTCTTTGCACTGCAGTTTTTCCAGCTGTGAAATGAGGGTAATGAAAGCTAACCCATGGAGTTATCTTACGGCCTATGTGGAATACTGTACCTAAAGCGTTCGGCACCGTCCCAGATACATGTTGTTGGTTGGAGCGTCTTAGTGCCCACCCCCATGGGAATGGTGAGGCTGGAAAGACTGTAGAAATTGCTGGGCTTTGCAGGGAGGTCCTGGGGGGCAGGGCTGCTCATTTATCTCTGCATTCCCAGCAGAGTGCCTGGCACACAGAAGGTATTTAACTCAGAGCTGCTGGCCGAATGGACAAAAGGCTTGGTGTGGGGAAGATTCAGGGCTCTCCCCAGATTCCTTCAGGCTTCTCACTGTCTGGGCCTTTTCCCCGTGTTAGCCTCTTCAGGATCTGCTTTGATAAGCAATGTGTCTGCATCCGTTTTTGGCTTGAGGCAGAATGCTGGGGCTGGAATCGAGAGCCCGTGAAACTTTAAGGAGATACCATGTGTGATTTATGCTACTAGGAGATTGGGGAGAAATGGTTAAAGAAAAAAAAAAAAAAAAAGCAACAACTCTATCAGTATTTGAACAGAAGTTAGAAAGAAGGAAAAGCTGCCCAGTATACATAAAATTGGAGACATTGAGATGAAAAAGGACTGAACCCCTAAATGTCATTTAGGAGACAAAGTGTTCAGTGCTGAGAACAGGCAGTAGTACCCGGATGAGCCCCGGGGCAGAAGGAATCCAGAAACTACCCCTCGCTGGGGCAGCCTGCAGGCCAGGAGCGTGCTGCCAAGAAATAGAGTGTGCCTCTGGTTTCCAGTTATTTCTCGAACTCCCTGGCAACACCCATTACATGCATCCTTTCAGGAACTTGGGAATCTGTTTCATCTACCCACCCACCCCACCCCACCCCACCCCCGCAAAAAAAGTGCCTCCTTTCACTTTTAGCCAGAAGCAGGTATCGAGTGGTCCTTGCAAGACCAGGATAGGATGTAGAAGGGGGAAGTCAGGCCAGTGAGCCCATGCCAGCCATCAGAGGAGTGCTTCTGCCTGCCCCGATCCTGGCTCTTTCCACCATGTTCAGCAAAACGTGTCACACTCAGTAGGCACTCAGAAATGTTAGGTGAATGAATGAATGAAAGCAAAGGCAAAGAAGGGACTCCTTACTTAGTCACGTCTGCTCTAAGAAACCTCAATGAGCTGGTCGCCTAAATGTTAAGTCAGGAAACACAATACTAGCCAGGCCTACAGTGTGGGCACTGGCTTTTAGGAAGCAGAGTTGTCTTTTAATCCTGTATTTCTTCCCTGGGATTTTTGGGAGGAGGCTTTACTCTCCAGAGCAAAGATTTCCAAACTTGCTAACAGTTATGCTAATAGTAAAAATTTTAGAGCATGCCACATAATTACAATGTATTTTTTTTTAAGAGGGAGAGAACCCACACATAGGAGTTGGGAGAATGGGGGAAGAGGCAGATGGAGAGGGAGAGAGAATCTTAAGCACGATGTGGGGCTCGATCTCACAACCCTGAACCGAAATCAAGAGTCAGACTCCTAACCGACTGAGCCACCAGGGGCCCCATAATTATACTGTATTTATTTATAAACCAAGCATGTGTTCTACTACACATATTATATATTTTTTAAAAACACCTTAAAGGACATTAAAAAAGGATGCGATAAACAATATTTCAAATGCTTTGCTAGTCATGATGACTTCCATTTTTTACTACACAGCACCATAATCGCTTACGAGAAATTCAAAATTAATACTGGACATAAACCCATAGTTTCATATAACCTGTAGATTATTTAAGTACATTTTTTGGTAACTCCTGTCAGATCTGATTCATTCATCATTGTTTTGACCTCATTATTGATAAAGAGCTCCGTGGGTCTGGTTGATATCATCTCTGCATTTTCTTGGAGGTACATGGTACATGAGTGGATTCTTAGCATTATCTCGCCCAACCTTTTCATTTCAGCAATATTTTAGGTCATGTGTGTGTCTTGTGGATTTGTGTCTTGTGATCTGGTAATATAATCTGCAAGCCCAGGTAACTGGTGTGCTCACAGCCACACACATAAATATGGCAGAAAGAGGCAGTGTGGATGCGGACCTCAGGTGCTCTGCCCCTCTACCTGCATCCGGCATTCCTGTCTTCCCCAGGGAACCCCCACTTCCTGTGTGGCCCTGAAGGCCCCTCACGCAGAAGCAAAAGGCCCCATGGTCAGTCCATATACTAAACAGTAGCGAAGTTTAACTTCTTTATTTTCTTAGTAAAATAGAAATGTGAGTGTTATCTTCCCACAGACTCCCGAGGGTCCATTTGGAGACCATTGTGCCTGTGCTGTGTGAGGGGTGACATTGCTTCGTGGCTTTTGACCTCCTTCTCTAAACCCTGTCTAATGCTCCGCATGTGTTGTGCCCCCTCAGACGTCTGGAGAGAAGAAGCGATCTGGCCACAGTGACAGCAATGGCTTCGCTGGCCACATCAATCTCCCAGACCTGGTGCAGCAGAGCCACTCCCCAGCCGGGACACCAACTGAGGGCCTGGGACGCGTCTCCACCCATTCCCAGGAGATGGAATCTGGGACTGAAGTAGGTGCTGGGCAACAGCCTCAACAGCTCTGTTCTCACTGGGCCGGGGGAGAGGAGGGATGGGAGGTGGGGAGCCGGCTTCAGGAATGAGGCCTCGCTAAGCTCCCTGAAATGTGTTCAGTTGGTTTCTACTACATAACTCCTACAAATACTTTAATAGGGGAAAATCACAGAAGCACAGCAGTAACTGTTATCAGATATCATCTGGCCCCAAACCTATTTTTACAGATGAGAATATTGAGGCTCAGAGAGGTTAAGTGACTTGCCCAAGGCACACAGCTGGTTTGTGACAGATCTCTGTAAAACTGGGATTTCCTATCCCCAGGCCAGTGCTAGAAACTTCAGCCTGTATAGATCCCAAGGCCAAATTGAGGTTCATATTTACATCAATTTAGTCAGACTAAGTTGGACCTAAAATGAAGTTGGAATTATTTGTTAAATGAAAGATAAAAAATCAATAGATAGGTTCTCTGAGCATTCCTCTTCCTAAACTCCAAATTACATGAAAAAGGGAGAACTGAGATACTATCTTTCCCATATAGAAACAGTCCCCGGAAGCAGCGTGAATAAATCCAGTCGGCTAGGCAGTGCTCGTAGGGGTAGTTATCCAGGCTTGAGTGGTGGAGGAGTCCATGGTGCTTGGTCATTGCCACACGAATAGTCCCTTGAGTCACATGGACGCCCTGAAGCTAATGACGAAGCTCTCACAGTGGTGTTTTTTATACTGTCCACACACTTTCTATGATACTCCCTTTGGATTCTAAAGCTGTTGAGCAGACGAGCTTTGTCTACCCCAAGGGAAAGAGCACAGAGGTGCGTTGCAGGGTACAGCATCTCCTCTCGTGACTTCACGTGGTGTGGACAGGTTTTCTCTGCCTGAACACCTCTCACGGGACCAAAAAGAGCTCCAAGGGATTGGACTCTGGTTCAGATTCTGCTGCTGCTCCAGTTCTGAGTGGGAGTATTAGTACCTGCCCCACCTCCTTCACAGACCTCTTTGAAAGATCAAAGGAGAGAACGTATGTGAAAGTTCCAAGAGGAGCTGGACTGTATGTTCGGGACAAAATGCTGTCGTGTGGACATGCTTCCTTAGTTGGTTGCTGGTGGGGTCAGCTTTCCTTCAGATCATGTGGTCAAAATGAGGTTGTTTTTACTTCAGAGGAGAGATGAGCTCTGTCACCACGGTCATCTTTACCATATGGCCCCAAATGTAATTTGCTCACTGCAGCTCTTACGGTCTGACGATTGATGGGGCCCTTGCAAAGGGACATGGTGAGTAACCAGCCGAGACCAGGAAAAGCTGGAGAGGGAGGCACATACTTGGACTCGGGGGCTAGAGTGTGAACAGCTAAATGGATGGAAGAAGCGGTTATCATTTTAAAGCCCAAGTAAAATATTCCTGGCATTGTTCATTCCTATAGTGTTTATTTATCTGCTTTTCTTAATCTTCTTGGTTAGTACGGCATGGGGAGCAGCACTAAGGCCTCCTTCACCCCCTTTGTGGACCCCAGAGTATACCAGACATCTCCCACTGATGAAGAGGAAGAGGACGAAGAATCATCAGCTGCGGGTAAGCTAGAAGGCCTGGATGTTTTAGAAACAGCTTAGGTTTCCTTTCTGATAAGATCTGATAAAGAAATGAATTATTGGTCCTGTAGTTAAGCCATTTTCTGCTTAGGTCCTGCCTTAAAGGGAAGTTGGTTTTTGTTTTGTTTTTATTATTATTATTATTATTTTTCGTAGGATTTCTAAAACAATTTCTTTCTCTCCATTTTTTTTTCATCTCTTCTATTTTGCTTCTGGTAGGAACCCAGAGGTATCCAGGGGCCCTGGGAAAAGCTGTTCCTCAGAGACCTCCAAACTTACCACATACTTCTCAAAAGCAATTTCTGGGTACAATGCTGTGCACGCAGTAGACACTTAATAAGTGCGTGTCGAGTTGTGTTGGGTTCTAGGTGTGTGCTTCCTATCGCCCGGGTCTGGCTGCTTTAGGCAAAGTCCTGCTTTCTGGATTTATGCAACTCACTAATCATCAGGGGAAGCTTAGGCCAGTTTGTCTGTTGATGAGACAGGATTTTAAAAAATAAATCTTCCTATGTATGCTGTAGTAAATGGTGTGTTCAATTTTGTGAGATGAATATCTATTTTCTAAACTACCCAAGTGGTATCCATAAGTCTGTTTTACTAATGGATAAAATACTGCTTCTGTGAACGACTTACATTGTATTCTACTAAAAAAAATGTATAAAATGTGCATAGTTGCAGAGTTGCCCTGCCTTTTCTATAATGCCCACTAAACAAGGAGAAATTATAGCGTTTTGACGTGCCTTCTCCATATCACCACTGGTTTTTTAAGATACCACTGACTTCTCTGATTCTTTTTTTCAAAGCTCTGTTTACTAGCGAACTTCTTAGGCAAGAACAGGCCAAACTCAATGAAGCACGAAAGATTTCAGTGGTAAACGTAAACCCAACCAACATTCGACCTCATAGCGACACACCCGAAATCAGAAAATACAAGAAACGATTCAACTCAGAGATACTCTGTGCAGCTCTCTGGGGTAAGTGCTGCTTTTTACCACTCATTAATAAATCAACCCTCAAACCTTAAAACCCGGTGGAGCTTACTGTCCGGAGAGCAGTGGTTGAATCACGGGGGTCAGAGTTCCAACTCTGACCCCCGTCTTGGCCTCAGGAGAGATCCAGGAGCAGTTTTACATGTAGCAAGAGCTGATAGCCTCACTCCCAGGACAGCAAGATGAGAGTCAGAATGACCTCATCACGTTATCATGGTGGGCTAGTCAGGAAGAGAACGAGCTGCCACTTACCACACACCCACTGTGTGCCCAGCACTGTGTGATGTGCCCCGCACTCAGACTCTGTGATCCTCTTGTATCCTGCAAGGGGAAGAAGAGCATCACCCCCGTTTCACAGATAGCATCTTTGAGTGAATTGTTAAAGGCTAATAGTGGCAAGATAAGACTTGAAAAGGACAACAAATGATGAACTTTCCCTTGTAGTTCAAACATCAGCCTGCAATTCCTGTGGAAATGATGCCTAGGTTTTAGCTGACCTCAAGCTCAGTTTAGGTGGGGTGAGATTCTACCCAAGTCCTGGCTGGCATATACTGACTAAGGAAGCATGTCGCCCATCTGTATCCATCTAAAATAGCAGGCCTAGTTTGATGGAAGGAGTAAGGCTCTGTCCTCTGGAGAAGAGACAGGAGGCAAGATGGCCATGTTTAATATGCAATAATTTATGGACAAAAGAACAGACATTTATGTTACTCAAAAAATAGATGTACGAAAGCAAGAGCAGATAGAGAGTTACCTATTCATGAACATAGTCCACGACACAGTGGACCCTCAGCGTGCATGCGTGCAGGCATGTTACAGGGCAGGTGGGAGTTAATTTGCAGCAAATTTTAGGATGGCAGCTATCCAGACAAGACCACTTACCTGCTAGAAATTTTGTAACAGGGATAAGTGCATAGGAAATGGGCTGGACCAGATTTAGATACCCGAGTGGTCCCTTACAGCCCTGCAACTCTCAGGCAGTTAACACCTTCACTGGCATTGGCTTGTCATTTCCCTGACAGCAGAAGCTTGAGCGTATGAGACATATGTAAGCTTTGGTGTGAGGAAGAGGAAAGGCTTTTCTTCCAGTGAGGTATGGAAATGGGGCACTCCGCTGTATGTTGAAGGTAGGTAGGCTAGAAATCCGTGCATGAACAGGGGTGGGGATGAACCTTGGGCAAGTCTCGAGGTGGGATTTATAGAGAGAGCCGGGAAAGCCATGGGTGTTACAGGAAAGGAATAAAAGCTAATTGTGCTGTTGTAGAAGCTGTACCCAAGGCTTCTCGGAAGAAGGATTCTATATAGCAGACCGTACCCGGCCAGAGGTAATGAATGCCGCTACCACTTTATAAAAGAAGACTAATCTTGTTACCAGAGGGGCAGTGATTTAATTACTGCAGCCAAGCCTCTACTTCTTCACTCCCTACCGTCGTACCTACTTGCCCATTAGTTTATAGTAACAAGACAGTTTCTTGGGTTTCACAGGGACCCCAGATACAGAAAGGCTGAAGCATATAAAAAGTCAGTCTTAGGGAGCGCCTTCAATTTGCAGGTGTGAACCTCCTGGTGGGAACGGAAAATGGCCTGATGCTTTTGGACCGAAGTGGGCAAGGCAAAGTCTATAATCTGATCAACCGGAGGCGATTTCAGCAGATGGACGTGTTAGAGGGACTGAATGTCCTGGTGACGATATCAGGTATGTCGCTGGGATGTTGCTGGGATGACCGAGACCTCCAGGTCTGCACAGGTAGGAAAGGCCATCCCCTCAGTTCTGAAAAACTGTCCTCCCTGGCTGACAGTGACACGATAAATTATAGCGGTGTAGCCGGAGTGAGATCACCCCTGTTTGGTGACTCTGGAGATACTGACCTCCGAAGGGAAACCTCTCACCTCTGAGCTCACCTCGCGATCTTTGAACCGGGCAGATGGTCCACAAAGGCTCTGTGTTTATAGGCCTTTGACCTTTCCCAGGACTTAGCAAGGGTCTTTCAAAGCCCGAGTTCTACTACCTACTCTCAGGTGGAGAACATCAAAATGTAGGCTTCACAGAGTGGAAAATTTTGTAAGCAGAAGCTTCTCTGGTCTCTTTTCTCTCAAGAACTGTTCTAGCTTATACTCCATTGGCGTCTCAGCAAGCGGAAGCTGGCCCTTGGGGTGACTGAGTCTGCAGAGATTGGGATGTGGGAATCATTACTACTACACTCTGCAGCTCTCTGGTTCCCAAAAAAGGAACTTTAAAGAAATATGGACACAGAAGTGAAGGCCTTATTACCGACAAGTTAACGACATTACCGGAAAGTCTGTGTTTATTGAAAGTTCTTTGCTTTCTGATGATGTTTGAAGGAGTTTAATAAAACAATATCCCTTTTTCCCCCTGCCTTCCCATCCCATCCAGTATGAAACCACCATACCTCTGCACATTAGAACCGCTTGAATGGATAGGAAGAACCCAGGGTGCACCCAGGTGTGGGTCAGAATTGCTGGGAGTAGGGCCCAGGGATCAATAGCTCCCATAGTGCCCAAGGTGTTTCTAACGTGCAGCCAAGTTTGAGAACCACGGCTCTCTACTGAGCCATTGTTTCACAAAGGGAAAACACAGGGCTACTGGGTTCAACCTTGAATAAATTTTAGCTCGTGAGCCATATTTCTGCTTTGAAAAATTGCCTTCACTTGAAGCTACCGTCCCCTCTTTCTTCTGCCTTTCCACTGAATGCTTAGAGTTTCATCTCATTTTATTCTCCCCCAAAAGAGTTAGGTGAGCAAATTCTTCTTGGATTATCATTTGAGCTTAATTCAGTGTAGTCTTTTTTTTTTCATCAATTGCTTGCTTGGTTGCCGTGCCACCAAATCAGAATTTATAATGTACATCTGCCATGCACCTACCAAAAGTGGAAACGATGCCAGAAAATTCAGTCAGACTTCATTACGTTGTGAGTGACATGTTCCAACTCTTTAAAATGTAAACAGCTCCTCTTATCATGAAGTATAGGCAGGGAAGGAAGAGAATGAAAGTAGGAGCAAATGATTCTTGAACAGCCCTCAGAGCTGCGTTGGCACAGAAAGGAGGAAGCACTGGCCTTTCTGTCCATCCTAGCTGTTAGGATCAGTTCTGGGCCTTTGGCTACAAAAAGGAATAGTAACTGCACAGTGACTCCCTTAATTTATGAGTGCACTGTCCTGTCAAATCCAGTGTGCAATGCTTTAGTAAATTTTCTTCTCATATATGTCACATCTATTAAATATAAAGCATCTTCTGATGCCTAAGAGAAATCAAGAGAAAATAAGTACTCGGGAAGTATAACCCCCGGGCCTAAATGTCTGCTCACTTAGAAGAGCCACCTCTTCTCCCCCGACCCATTCCCGCCCCGTGGAAAAGGATGAACCACTCCAAGGAACATTCTTATCTGGTACTCAGATAGATAATCTCACAGAGGATATTAAATTTTGCTCCTGTGTACTCCTCGGCATTTTTTAAAAGATTTTATTTACTTATTTGACAGACAGAGATCACAAGTAGGCAGAGAGGCAGGCAGGGAGAGAAGAGGAGGCAGGCTCCCCGCGGAGCAGAGAGCCCGATGCGGGGCTGGATCTCAGAACCCTGGGATCATGACCTGAGTCGAAGGCAGAGGCTTTAACCCACTGAGGCACCCAGGCGCCCCTACTCCTCAGCATTTTTAAGATGTTCTTTTATCATTGAATTCCAACTCCAGAAGCACTTTACCAAAGGGAACTTTGGTTTTTCCCAAGTACATATCTTTTTCTCTACTATTTTTGTTTAAAATTTCTTGCAGTGATTTCAGAATCATAAATGTGCCCACGGTTCTCCACCGAGCTGAGGTTGCCTTCATCAAAATTGTTTCTCTTGCCTCCTTATAATTTTTTTATTTTATTTTATTTTATTTTTGCTAGTCAGATAAAGTAAAACTAATTCCAGCTGTCATCTCCAAAGTAATAGGCAAATAAGAGGCTCCTCATTAACATATGCTGTTAGGTTAGAAGGTGAGGGAAAGACAGTGACACATAAGCATGTTAAAATGTCCAGCTATCAGGGCACGTGGGTGGCTCAGTGGGTTAAAGCCTCTGCCTTCGGCTCAGGTCATGACCCCAGGGTCCTGGGATCGAGCCCCACATCGGGCTCTCTACTCTGCAGGGAGCCTGCTTTCTCTTCTCTCTCTGCCTGCCTCTCTGCCTACTCATGATCTCTGTCAAATAAATAAATAAAATATATTTTTTAAAAAATGTCCAGCTATCAACAACGCCTTCATGTAATTTGATCTAGAATGTTCTGGAACTCTGACCAACTGTTCCATTAAAGAATTAGGTCTTGACACTGCCCTTTGCATTTAGAAGAGAGAGTAAGAACAGCTTGCTCAAATAAGAAATAACATGAAGGTAAAGACAAATTATAAAATGGTGATTTGTCCAAAACACTTGGAGCTGTTGGCATAGACAACACTTTGATATTGCTGGGGACACTGGTTATTGTACCTTCACACACCTATACAATTGTACATAAAATAAAAATAAATGAATAAAATAAAACAGATGAGGAAGGACTGAGAGAAAAGTCTGTCACACGGGCTTGAAATTAGAGCTCTATCATTTCAACAGGAAAGAAGAACAAACTACGAGTTTACTATCTTTCATGGTTAAGAAACAGAATACTACACAATGACCCAGAAGTGGAAAAGAAACAAGGCTGGATCACAGTTGGGGACTTGGAAGGCTGCATACATTACAAAGTTGGTGAGTGTCAAGACATGGAATATTTTACTCAATCCTAATTACTCAGTTTAAGTTTCATTCCATTTTTTCCCATTAGGTATTGATGATACAGTTGTTACCAGTTTGAGATATTGTTGAAACTTTAGGTATACTTGCATTTTTTCCAAAAAGTTGGATTGATGAAGTTCTAAGAGTGCATTTGGACTAAAGTCCTATGCTCCAGTTTAAACATTTATATCCACTCCCTCTCAAATACTCATTAAAATGACAGTGAAGGAATAAAAATACCCTAAACCCACAAGGACAAAGGGACCAGAAGAAGAAAAACCATCAACAAGAGATGTCAACAGAATTGAACAAGAATAGTTGGATGATGAGTAACTAACCTAGATGACCAGGAAATGCTCAATTCTTTGTCCAAGTCAGAGGCCCCAGATGTTTTCTGAGATGGAGGTATATGGTAGAACTGAAAACAGAACGATTATTGGAAGGGTGATGAGCCACGACTTCTCTCCCACTGCAACAGAGGAGGATAAGTTGGCATGGCCAATCAGAATTGTGGGAGCATGGAACTGCCAGGACCCACACATACACACACACACACATCCCTTCTTCTCCCATTTAGCTTCCAGAATGTTGGCAGCCATACTTATATACCCAAGCAAGAGACTGAAAGATTTATCTTTGGAGAAACTAAGTGGCCAGAAAGAAAAGATGTCTAGGTACTAACATTGGCAGTGCCATGGGAAGCTCGCTATGTGACCACCAAAACCTGAAGCCCAGCTGTGAGTAAGCCCACCTGCACTGGATGCGGGGACATCCAGCAATAGGAAGGAAACTTTAACAGAAAGAAAGGACTTGAGAGGAGCCAAAGCTAATGAGGAGTGGAAGAAAATTAAGAAGAAACTCTAATAACTTCAGAGAGATTAGAAAAACTATTTCCAGAAGAGAAGACTAGGGACCATTAAGAAGGACACTTGGAGCAGGGTAAGTGGAGGTCAGAGAGCAAGGGAAAAATCTCAGAAATTTGAATATATTCATAAGAATAAAGAGTAATAATAGATGTATCAGAAGATTAAGATGAGACATCTCCTAGAAAGTAGGACCAGAAGAAAAGAAACGAAAAGAAAAGGAGACAAAAGAAAAGAAGGTAAAAGATCAGTCCAAGTGCTTCAAAATCTAAGTAACATGAGTTTAGGAAAAAGAGAAGATAACAATTAGAAAGGGAATAAAATATCAAAGAAGTAATATAAGAAAATTTCTAGAACTAAGGAATTGAAGTCCCAAATTAAAAGGATTCACTGTGAATACCCAGTATAGTGAATGAAAAAAAAAAAAAAGACTCAAAGGAAGATATATTAACATGACATTTCAGTACCCAGGAAATGAGGAGGTCTGTAAAGCTTCCATATTATAATTAAATAAATAAACAAATACTTTATATATTAGGGGGCTTGAGATTTAACAGCAATACTACAAGCTTAGATGATGGAACAAAGCCTTCAATGAGTATTTTATAACCCATCAGTATTAACCAGGGTTCTCCAGAGAAACAGAGCTAATAGGATACACACATACACATGCGCACGCACACACCAGGGGAGGGGGGGTGTATAAGAGGTATATACATACATATATAGGTCTGTAAATATACTCTCTATATAAAGTAGTTTATTACAGAAGTTACCTCACACAATTATGGAGGCTACGAAGTCCCAAGATCTGGAGTTGGCAAGCCGGAGACCCAGAAGGGCCAGTGTCTCAGACCCAATCTGTGGAAAAGATCAGTTTACCCCCTTGGCAGTCAGGCAGGAGGTGTCCTCTTAATCAGTCATTTTACTCTGTCAGGTCTGTAATTGACTAGAGGAAGCCCATCTACACTGAGAGGGCAGTCTGCTTTCCTCAGTGTACCCACTCAGATGTTAATATGATCTGGAAAAACCCTCACAAACACACCCAGAGCAATGTTTGACCAAATATCTGGGCACCCTGTGGCCCAGTCAGATTGACACATAAAATTAGCCATCACACCATCAAACCATCAGTCAACTTTGAATGTGGTATGAAGACATTTTCAGACATGCAGGGTCTCACAACATTTATGTTCCATATGCTGTTTCTCAGAAAACTACTGACTGATGTCTTCCACCAAAAGAAAGGCATAAACCTAGGAATCCAGGTAAAAAATGAAGAAAATATCCAGAATGATGGTGAAGGAAATGTGGGTGACAACTCTGTCATAGACCTAGAGAGAAATCAGGAAATCAGTCAAGGTAGAGTAGAACAAGGGAGTATTCTAAAAGGGTGCCTTCGGGGAAAATAAAATGTCACGAATAGATTACCTGCCACATTTGACCACATCGAAGGCATTTACAGTACTAGCAGGAAGTCTACGTGTGCTTAGAGACAAATGCATGAAAAAGAAGGAAGTAGGGAGGAAAAAGACAAAAAACAAGAAAGAAAATGTAACTGTGGCATGCTATATGCCTCAGCTGTGAACAATAATCATTTCAACGTGGGATTTTGATTTAACCAAAATTTGAACTATAACTGTATTAGTGGTGTGGGGGAGGAAGAAACGTGTGCGTGTGAGAAAGCACTAGAGAGAGGAGACAGTTATAAGAGACTGAATCCTTCCCATACTCTCAAGTCAACAGATATCTCCAACTGAAAAAAAAAAATCAAGAAATAACATTATAAGCATATTATTTAGAAATATAGAAGTCAATAGCCAAGGAAGTAGCTGAAAGTCTATTAAAGACAATATGTAAACAGCAGGGGCACACTAAAGAAAAAGAGCTCAGGGAGCAAGAATTTGGTTCGTTGCCACGGGCTGTCCAATTTCTTTAGGACACCAGTATTCCGTTCATTCAACTATTCTACGAAGGAGGTGACTGCCACGTGCACTGTCTTAGCCTGTTCAGGTTGCTAGAGCAGAATACCATGAACAATGGGAATTTCTCACAATTCTGGAGGCTGGGAAGACCAAGGTCAAGGTGCTGGCCAACTCATTGTCTGCTGTGGGCCCGCTTCCTGGTTCATACACAGCAGTCTTTGCTACAACCTCATGCAGTGTTTGGAGAGGGGGATCTCTCTATAGGCAGTAACCACTTATAAATCCCTAATCATCGGAATTCATATTTGGATAATAAGCAAACGGCCCCCTTTACATGTCTACCCATTTGCTAATTTTTCTACCATTTGGCCATACCAGCTCTCAGCTTCTAGCATGTGGGTGACTATAAAAGCCAGGGAGGGGAACGTGAAGGTGATTATGCAGGTTCTTATTACAATGAATAATTCACATCTAGACCTAGTGATTAAAGAGAGTCCTAAGCCTTCAGATGAAGTAAAGAGCCTTCAGTATAAAGCAAAAGGCCCCAAGTATTCTGAAGACGGAGTGCTTTAAAGAAAGTTCAGTCTGTTCTATGAGCAAATCCCCCACCAAGAGCGGCGTATGTATTTACATATGCAAAACCCTGAGTGAGTTGGTATGCCTTCTTAATTTATAATTTGTCTATTACAGTTAAATATGAAAGGATTAAATTCCTAGTGATTGCCTTAAAGAATGCTGTGGAAATATATGCTTGGGCTCCTAAACCGTATCATAAGTTCATGGCATTTAAGGTAAGCGGGCATGCGATTACCTAAAAAAGGTTTTTCTTTCTTTTTTTTTTTTTTTTTTTTTGTTCTCACCAGTTAACAAAGTGGTCTGTCTGGCATATCGTCTAGGGCCAGTTTTTCTATATATAATAAACCCCTTTTAAAAATATAGGAACTCTTGGGCTTATTATTCCAAAAGCAAAGACTAAGCACTAATAAATGCCATAAAATATACTGGGGGTGGGAGATGAGTGAATGGAGAAAAAATTGGGGTCCTCCATATCAGGTCAATGAATCATCGTCTCCTAGGGGCATTTAGTATGGGATGGCTACTGGGCAAAGCATTAATTGTGATATTAGGCAATGAGAGTCCTTATAAAGGCACCTAACTAGGGTAATCTCTGATAAGTCATCTCAAAAAGGCAGGCCAACAGCAGCACCAAATCTCAAGGATGAACCGTGTCTCCAAATCTTGTCATTCTTATAAGCCTTTTGGAGTAAAGTCCCAACAACTCACATGATGCGCACATATCCCCAGTGCTATTGGACTCCTCTGAAGTAAATACTTAATGTAGTTCCATAAGGAAATGGCTTAGTTTCTCTGCATTCTGCTTTTTCCTTTTTGACCTTTACTGAGTCTGGACCCACCATGGTTGGATTGGTCACCTGTGACACTCAGCAGGAGTGGGATGAGGATATGCTAGTGCAGTGGACCCCAGCTCATGAAAGTGGACCCCCAAATGCCAGAAGGACCAGTCCTTGCAGGCACTTGGACGTATACAGAGCTGCAGACTCTATCCGGAGCCCAAGTGGATTTATCATCTGTTCCCTGTCTCTCTCTACCCGTGTCTCTCGTTTTCTTCAGAGCACATTGGCCCTCACTTTTTCTCCCCACTCTTGTGGCTTTCATCTTCCCCTGACCCTTGATATATTCTTTCTTTCCGCCTATGCCATGTGAGGCCAGAAGCTGCCTTGGGAGCACTATGAGGCGCTCTTTGAGGCTGTCTTGTTCCCTTAGTGCAAGGGGCTCCTTTGTGATGTGCTCAGGGAGATAGATCCATCAGTGGAAGTGGGTTTCCTCCATTCCCCCACTTTGATGGAGAGAAAGTTTTAGATTGTATTAGGTTACTAATAACACTAATGGGTGACACCTAAAAGTTAAATTGGTGCTGCCGTTGTGCCCAGATCTAGGTCCACAAAAGTTTTTCACGCAAGGTCCCGTTCGGATTCCGGTTTGGAAGTTACTGCCAGCCTTGGTGCATGAGAGGGTGCAAAAGGCTGTGTTCTGTTTACCACACTCTGCCGGGGAGGGAGGACAGTGCAAAAGCCAGGACTGGAACAGGAGGGATGGGAGCCTCTCCTACTGTGAGACTCCACTAGCAAAAGCTGAGGACAAGGCTCTATTAGGTGGCAGTGGCATTATAGCTGAGTCACTTGTGGTTTCTTCTCTCCCAGACATCAAGGCCCAGTAAAAGTAGACTGTGCTGAAATAATGGCAAAAGAAAACAGGAATGCTTGACAGCTACTTGGGGCTTGGGCTCTGGATTGAAACACATGGAACCTTAATAAATTTGGCTAGAGCTCTCATTTTTCCTTCCTACTTAAGCTGAACTAGCCAACGTAAGCAATGAGTCTTGTGATGTTCCAGCCTCCCCCTCCCTTCTCTATTGACAATGGTATGTTTAAGAGGTACCAATCTGATGCCCACTCACTCACTCACTGAAGGAAAATCAGAACCAGAGTGTGCCCATTAATTCTGAGCAGACGTAGCACAGAGCTGGTCCAGCTACCCACCCCACGCTGTCTCTGAAAGGGTCACGGCCATGTGAGGGCCTGGTGTTCCATGGGAAAGAAAGGGGCCAAAGAGATGGCTAGGCCTTCTCCAGAAGGAAAAGGCCAGAAATAAACAGGAAAGAACAGCGGCACCCAGATGCCAAGTTCTTCAAGGATAACAATGCTGTTGAAATTGACAACTGTAAACCACTTCTGTGCCCTAGAGGACAAGGAGTGGAGAAGGGGCCACAGATGGGTGCTAGACCCTTCCTTCCTCCTAGAGCCAGAATACAAATAGACCGAAAGCTGTAAGAGAAATCTGCTGGCTTTTCAATGTAAGAAAGCCAGACATTAACTTCCACCAGGCTGTGGCTAAAAGAAACAATGATTAAGATAACCTCTTTGAATGATGTGGACACTCACGGGGTGCTTTTTAAAGTCTTTTTCAGATCTCCAGCACAAGCCACTGCTTGTTGATCTCACAGTAGAAGAAGGTCAAAGATTGAAGGTTATTTTTGGTTCACACACTGGTTTTCATGTAATTGATGTTGATTCAGGAAACTCTTATGATATCTACATACCATCTCATGTAAGTTCTCGAGTTCTACAACAACTTGTTCTTGCATATTTTTGGTGGAAGTCAAGCTAATTTTTACTAATTGGTACAGCAGGTGGACTAAAAAGGCTAAAAGCCTTCACTAAATAGACTATGCTTTCAATACATAAAACATGGGTGTAACTGATCTTTATGAATGCTTGAAACTGAGTAACAGGTAACAGCGTTTCTTCACCATTTACTAGACATGTTGTCTTATTGGACTTTGGATTAAAATACATACGACATTTTTCCTTCAAGGGCATAAATTGTGTTTTTTAAGCAAGAGTACAATAGATGACGTCCTATTTTCAGCTTTTGAAGGGAGACGGGTTCATGTGACTCGGGAAGTCAGTGGTCCCCTTTGGCTGTCTTTATTGATCTCTTCAACTTGAGGCTACCCTGGCACCAGCATGTATTCACTTTGCAACAATGGGCACATTAGAGAGTCTCACCAGTCCTCAGCTTTCCCATCTGTAAAATGGGAATAAAAGGACCTATTCCAGAGGCTTATCATCAGCATTAAATGAAGTAATACCTCTGGATATTTAGCACAAACCCCTGCAAATTGTTGTATGAACATTACAACACTGGAACACTGCCTAAAACCTGACTGTCAAACAGAAATACGGCCCATGGTGTCACTTCTTAGGATGGGTGCAGTGCAAGTCATATTTCCTGCATCTGATCCCAAGGCCAACATACAGTAGACACCGTCAGGAGAGTCTGAGGCCTGATCTGTTGCTGATTGGTATTTTGAGAGTTTATAGGCTTTACTGCAAAAAAAGTGTAATGATTGAAAAAAGTAGTTTCAGTACATCAAACACACATACGCACACGCATACACACACAAACAGTCTCTTTCACACATGCGCAGTGTTCCATGCTGCGTCCTAGCTTTTCACACGTGTGTGCATGTGCACACAGGACACACAGCTCCCGTGCTTGGTGAGGTGATGGGGACATCACTGTGATCACCCTCGGTCCTCTCCTCTCCCCGCCAGGCACATAGTGGACTGCCGTGACAGCCTTAGCCCAGGGACCCCAGCAGCACTGCATCTCCTCTCCTACAGCAAGTCCATCTGCACTGATTCCAGTAGCATGACTTTTTTTTAAATGACCGGTCATTTTATTTATTTATTTATTTTTGACCGGTCATTTTAAATGTTTTCTCAACAAGCCATTAATTTGGCTTATTCTGTCATTTGGGCACCCAGATAAATAGTCCATGTTGGGTGCTCAGAGCCTATTTGCTGGCGTCTGTTTGGGTCCCACCCTTTGATCCTGTGTCAACTATTTCCATCAGATTCAGCTGGTTTGCATTCCCCTCGTCTTTTTTTAGAAGTAGATGGAAGTAGATCTTTTATTGTCCGTGAGACATAGGCTCAAATCCCAGTTCTACCACCAAAGACCAGAGCAGCTCTGCTCAATCTACATTGCCCCTCTGACGCGCACACGCCTCACCTTGTCTGTAGAGGGTGTTCACCACAGGGAACCCTTCTAAGGACCAGAGATGTTGTATGTAAAGAGCCCAGGGCTCGGCACGTAGTAGGTGTTCCCTACTTGCAGTTGTTTTTTTTGTAGGAACAGGTCATTGATTCTCGACTTAGTGCCTAAGTCTGTATTTGTATACCGGGGTATGTGACAGGTCAGTGGTTAAAGTCAGCAAAGCAAAGCAAAATGTCAGTCTCTAGAATGAAAATGGTGGCCAGGGGTGGGGGGAGGGGATCCTCTTTTTTGCCATCTTAGAGATGCATAGCCAAGACGCTGTTGTATTTTCTAAAAGGAATAATGCCTGGCCTTTCTTTGTCTCCTAGATTCAGGGCAATATCACTCCTCATGCCATTGTCATCTTGCCTAAAACAGATGGAATGGAAATGCTTGTTTGCTATGAGGATGAGGGGGTGTATGTAAACACCTATGGCCGGATAACTAAGGATGTGGTGCTCCAATGGGGAGAAATGCCCACGTCTGTGGGTAGGTTAACCATTCCTTATCTCCTTCAGCAGTTACACCCCCCAAATGAAACAAAAGTCAAGAAATGTGAAACAACCATTTGATTCCACAAAAAAAAAAAACAAAAAAACAAAAGTCTGTGAATAACACTTGTAAGACTTGCTTTGTCTGTTTATCTCAAGTTGTTTGTCATTTTTGTGGTTAAGATGTGAACAGATGCTGTGAGTTATTGCCCATCTAATGTTTTTAATGCAGTTTTGGAAATTCCTTTTGACAGCCTACATTCATTCCAATCAGATAATGGGCTGGGGCGAGAAAGCTATTGAGATCCGGTCAGTGGAAACAGGACATTTGGATGGAGTATTTATGCATAAGCGAGCTCAAAGGTTAAAGTTTCTATGTGAAAGAAATGATAAGGTAAATCCGTTTCAACATTTGCATTAGTGTTTGCATTTTAAGAGACCACCAGGTACCTGTGAAACCTTCATTTTCCTCTATACTGATTTGAATCACATCTGTGTTAAACAATCAATATTCTCTTGAAATGGCATTATTTGGTTTGATTCATGTGAACCCTCAAAATATATTATTTGCATATTTAAAAAGACATTAAAACTTCTAAGAATTTCTTGTAAACTCTTAGCAACTTTTGTGGCCTGCAGGCCTCATGCTGACTCAGCAGACACCCCAAATTCTCCTACGCACGTGGGAGAGTTGGCCCATCGTTAATCACTCACAGTGGGTCAGCTTCACACTCCACTTTGAGACTTTTCACAAAGTCACTATGGGGAACCCAACCCATCACATTATATTCACCTTTAAATGTAAAACATTTGACATGGAGAAATACAAACTTTTAAAAAAATGTCGCCCATTCCTTAAGAAATGCTCAGTCGCAAACTCAACTAGTGCCATGTCCTGTGTCATTCCAGCCATGTTTCTTCTGAAGTGTCATAGGGGGACTGTTTTGCAGTGAAATTGGTGGCGTCCATCTGGCATGATCAGTCGCCTCAGAAGGGCGCTCTGCAGCAGTGCCTCTTCTCCCTTGCCCTCCCTGTAGACTAACCCCGAATTTTTAGTCGCCAAGCTGTGCTCATTTGTGAATTCATCCTTTGGGACTATGGCCAACTTAGAAATGCTGTCCCCAATAGCAGGCCTGAAACATCTAGAGTAAAGAATGTGATGGGTTGAACAGACGTACATCTCTTGGTCCATCCTGGTTCCCCAGAGGCCAGACCGGTCTTAGTCCAACCCTGGGGGTGAGTCCAGACTATATTTGACCCTGGCCAGCTACTCTGACCCGGTGCAGTCTGTGTAGACAATAGCCATGGGTGCCAAGGATGGTTCCAGGGCCTTCCCCGAGTATGCCAGGAAACAGTCCTGACCCCAAGTAAAACTCCAGGCCCAGCCCAGTCTCTGGGGATCGATCGTAAGACTAGGAGTGATCTCGGTATAGATCCTCCCACTCCAGTTCATTGAAGACCTACCCCCGGAAGCCTGTTCTAAGCCATGCCCACACCCTCTGGAGCAGGCAGGGACCACACCAGTATCTGGGGCCCAAGGTTCCGAGCCCAGGGTCCACACAGCCTGGAGAGAATAGCAGCCCTTTCTTCCCCTCCCCCCACCCAGTGTGTTTCCATGGGTCTTCTGTGCTTCCCCATTTTGATTCACTGACCCCAACAGTAGTTATACTTACATATGTAGCATTAGCTGAATGACAAGCATTTCCCCCCCAGAACTTCCTAAGAAGTTGCTGTTGGGAGAGACAGCATTCTTCTGAAGGAGTTGTGGAAATGAAGTAACAGAGACTTTACACTAGTGACAAAAGTAAATGCCTTGGACCAAAGTTAGGTGTTGGCTAACTAAGGGCTAGGCCACAGCCCAGAATATTATTTTCCCAGGGCAGTGGTTCACTGACATTCAAGCAAGCAGTAACCCAAATTTTGCTTAGTTGTTTGATAAAATGATTTAACAGACCCAGACCTAATGGACTGTGGTTCTGTCTATTAATGCCATCTCTCCTTTGGCCTAGGATACGCCTGCACCAGCAGACAAGCCAAGAGTTAACTCTTGATATACCAAAGTGAATAAGCATGAAACGACTTACCCTATCTGATCACACCATTTTTTTTAAATTTAAAAAATTGATAACTGAAGTTGTATAATAGTCAATAGGTCCAAAATTCTGCCCCTCCCCTGACCTTGGGAATTTGAAAGGATTCTCTAAAGGCCTGTCGTCATTATGGGGGAAAGAAGGGAAGCCTCTATGGTTTTCCAGAGATTAACAAAGGACCTGTTGTGTCCTAGGCCCAAAATCTAGCACATTACCTAGCATGAAACTCCCTTTTAAAATATGAGCATCCTCAGGGGTGTTGCCAATCAAGATATAGCCCCTCCCATGTTCCTGAAGGCCCGTACCATAATACATAACAATCACAATCAGAGTAATCAAGTCAGGAGTGTTTACAGAGCATGCACTGTATTCAGAGGCACTTTTCTAAACACCAGCCATTGAGTCTTAAGAGCTGACGCATGGCAAGGATAGGACATGTGAGAGGAAATGGATGGACGGTTGAAGAAAAGAGGAAAAGAAACCATGCAGTTGAACTAACTTCTTTTTAATTTCAAACAGGTATTTTTTGCATCCGTGCGATCTGGAGGAAGTAGCCAAGTGTTTTTCATGACCCTCAACAGAAATTCCATGATGAACTGGTAACAGAAGAGCACTTGGCACTTATCTTCATGGCGTTGTTTCTAATTAAAAAGAACATAACTCATGTGGACTTATGCCAGTCTAGAGGCAGAATCAGAAGGCTTGGTTGAACATACCGCTTTCCCCTTTTCCTCTCCCCCAACCCATCCTAGTACAGTCCACAGTCCATCTTTCAGTGTTGCAGCCCGGTTGAGAAGGAGAGAAAAAGGTGGCAGGAATTTCCAGGAGATCCCCAAGAATGCTGCGTTGTTTGTGGACAAAGATGGACCATGTGCCCTTCGGAGTTAGGGATAGAAACAAATATTGTGTGCTCTTATGATTAAGCTGTGTTATGGTGGGTTTTGAGTTTTGTTTTTGTTTTCTACCTTTTTTCTTTACCCCCTTACTTTGTAAGAATGGGGAGAGAGTGCATACTGCGAAGATGAGTCTGTTTTTAATTCTGTCTGCCTGCTAGCTATAACTATACGATATGTTGTAAAATTTCCGATTTCAAATGGTGAGAGACAGCACAATAGATGTACCTTATCTCGTTACACGGAAGGCCATAATTGCATAGTGGGGTAATTTTAGAACTCTTTTGCCTTCACCAACCCAAAGGTTGCTTTTTGATAGCAACTGGCTAATGAATTTTTAAAAGAGAAGAAAAATACTAGTTTTCCCCTCTTTGGGGAAATAGATTTTAAATGGCTAAACTACTAGCCTTAGACTAATAAAATCAACTACCATTTTTGTGAGTCTGACAGGCCCTATTTTTATATGGCCCTGTGCAGAATGGAATGTGTTGAATGGGATAGTAGTGCCATTGAGTTGAGTTGGCTCTAACGAATGAGGGACTCTGTAACACAACTTTCCCTCAGCTATTATGCAACAGATCAGGGCAAAAGATGGGATGACTGACGGGGTTGGACAAAAAGAGCTTCTGGGAAACAAACTAAAAAAAAAAATTTATATATTATATCCGTATATATATATACATAAATAAATAAATATATATATATATATACACACACATTCTTTTTTTTAATGCACAAAGCCTCTAGCTAAGAGGTCACTGGCTTCGGGCTTCATTAGGAGTGAGACTGTTGAGTTCTTTCTGGGAATTGGGGAGTGAATGACATCCAGACTCTGGTCATTCCCAGCTTTCTCCTGAGGGTGCCACTTTCTCAAGATGAAAACTGTGACTGAAAAAATAATAATAATAAATGTTTCTGAGCTGCCTGTGTTCTCTCTGGGTTGGTGAGAGAAGGGACTAGACTACTAAGCCTGCCTGAGACACAGCAGGCATCATTGGTTCAGAGTTTATAGAACTTAAAAGCAAGGCTTTGGCCAGAATTCTGAGACCCTAATCATTTTCCCTTCCTCCAAATTACCCAACATACGGTCAACAACATTTGTGCAGAGATATGTATGTATTTAGTTCAGGTTGACTTGTGTCCTTATAAACTCTTACTCGGATGATTTTGAACTTTGACGTGACTATCTGGGCTTTTTTTCCCAAAGCTACAAGCATGGCCGCCTGTGGTATCAAGGTGTTGCAAAACGATATGTGTTGCGCTTCCTGTTTTAACCTACCTCGTTTCGTTTGTTTTGTTTCACTGTTCATCGCAGCAGTGTTATCTCCAGGAGACATATAGAGAGCTCAACTGGCAATCTCAGGTGTATTTCATATTTTTTAAACAAAACAGTAGTTGACCAAATTGTTCTTCTTCAAAAAATTTTTTAAAAAATCCAACTTCAACAAAAACGAATGCGACTTGTTTCTGGAGAAAGCAATTACTGTAAACAGATTTTTTTTATTTTTTAAAGTCTGTGATCCTACTGATTTTTGCCTAAATACATTAGCAGCTGATGTACTATTAATGAGAACGAAATATACTTTAGGAAAATGGAGCCGATTCAATCTGGTGGTTTGGGCAAAAGGGGGAAGGGCAGGGGAATTATTGCAGTTTCTGAAGTAGGTGATTATGGCCCTCCTGTAGTGGTACTTATCATAGCATCATTTGCATTTGAAACAGGTAACACACAGTAATGGAATTGGGGATTACCTTCAGGCGATCACTGAGATGTCCTCATCACGGTCCCTTTAGCTCTCAAAAGCAATGAAAATCCTCCCGTTCTCATTTTTACTGCTATGGCTCTGCTGATGAACAATACTATCTTCACAAATTCCATGCAACAAATTCAGCAATAACCTTTTGGATTGAATTTAGCAACTACTGTAATTGGATGCTGATGTGGACAAAATATATTGATTTGGGTCTCATCCCCAAATGTGATTGCCACCAGCTCTTTATATTGCTGCTGTGGTATTTTAAACCAGAAGCTTCTTTAAATTATGTTGCAAACTGATCTTTGTTTTTATGTTATGTTTTGTTTTGATTTCTAAGTGATGAGTTCGAAACACACAGCTTTAAATGATTTTTTTATTGTGGGATTTTGGGTACAGTTAAGAAATAAAAGGGAATCATTGTGTTTAAACATAAGGTAGTTTGTGAATGTATTTTTTAAAATCTAGAGTCATTGAAACAAAACTCATAAAAACAATATTAATGCAGTCTTGTTTACAGTATGTACAGTGACATAACATAGAACATGAGCTTTTTCTGGTGCCAACAATAAAACACAGACGTTAAACATCAAGCCATGCCTTTCTATATTTTTGTACAAATAGTTTACATGGAGTACAAGGCAAAACTAAATTTAAAAGGGCCCCTAACAAAGCTGTGTTCCTTAACAGATATCTAAAAACTTCCTTGTAGCTTTTATCTTCAAAAATACATTCTCTTCCATCAGGACAGGCCCCAGGCCTGACACACTTGAGATCCCGGTCGTGCTGAGTATTTCAGACTATTATGGCTCATAGCAATTCCCAGTTTTCTGGTTTGCTTATTTTCTTCCTCCCCCCCCCTTTTTTTTATGGTGGGGGAGGGTTGTGCTTTTCATCCATCTTGATAGCACCCTAGTAAAAATTTCTTTAATTTTGAAACTAATTAGTTTCAGTGTTTAGTTTTAGTTCTTCCCAGAGGGGATTTTGTTTATGGAATTGGCTCATTTTATTTTTGTTGTTCTACAAAGTGAAACTGAGCCCTTGCCCCAAAAACAGTTTCGCGAGATCTTTTCAGTCCTTACTGCTCTAAATATGATTATCCGTGGAGCCTGCCCAAACCATAGTCTTGGTTCAGGCTCTGACAGGTGACCATCATTCTGGGGTGCCAGTGAGGGGGGAAATAGTGTGGATTCCTGCGTCCATACTGCAGAGACAGAAGACCTCTAAGATCTCCATTAGAATGGTGAGCATTGCC
>PISX010010444.1:0-17822 GCA_004024625.1 Mellivora capensis | reverse complement strand
AATCCCACGAGGTCACCTGGACAGGGACTCCATTTTTCTAATACAGTGGCATTGCTTTCTAAGATACATTTCTTAGACACTTGGCATCAAGTACATATTTTTAAAAACCATCTTCGTTCCTGGTTGTCGAGACCTACTAACAGTTTCCTGTCGGCTCTTGTGACTCATTGGTCATTGATGTCTCTGGTCCCTCTTGTGCAGTAGATTAGACAGAGATGTGAGATTCAGTTCGGAGCCCTTTTGGTTCTGTCCACTGCCAGACAAAGAAGTGCCTAAAGTCTGACCTCCCATTCCATGAAGTTAAACAAAAGGGGCGGGGGTTCTTCACTGTTATGTGTACTAGTTCTCGTCACTGTATTCTGGAAATGTGGAAGAGCTCTTTGTGTCGATAGCGTGTGCTGTCCTTGAAGTCTGCTCGAACAGGCATCACTGCGTTTGTGCTGATTGCTTTAAGATATGAACTGTGCTACCTTATTTTTACGAAAGAAAAAAAAAAAAAAGGTTTTTAAAAACCTACTGGAGGAAAACAGGAGAATATCCACAACACACTGGTAACAATTCTGAATCATCTTCCCAAGCCCCTGATGTTCCCAAATCCTTTCTGATACGAAGTTCTGGCCCTCTCAACAGTTTCTGTGAATGATCAGTTACCTTTAGTTCATTCCTCAAAAATCTGAATCTGACCAAATCAAATGAAGCATAACAAATCTATAACTGGTCTCCCTTGAGACTATATAGTTACAATGTAAAAATCCAAAAATCTAAATGTGATTTCATTTACCTGTTAATATTTCTCAAATGCCACTACATTTTGGCTTTGATGAGTATAGTAGTATCAGGAACCCTAAGGTGTGCTGTCCTTTCGTGGGTCTCAAAATGGTATAAACTGAACTCTTCTGAGAAGCCCCAGCAAAGAAGAAAATCCCTTGAGAACTTTCAGGTTCAAGACTGACCATTTGTACATTTCTACCAAGCATTTTTCAAGTGTTGTTTGAGTTCCATACCGTATCATTGTTCTGGGAATTTTTCCACAGGCAACGAGAAGATTAAAAAATATGGCATAGTGTTAAACTGTATGGGACCCTAACTCTCTGCTGCGAACTTTATTGTGGGCCTGCCAGTCCAGGAAGTGCCAGAATGCAGCAAAACTAAAATCCCCACAGAAGTGTGTTTTTAAACAGAAGTCCCTGGATACGTTTTTTGAGATATTTTAAGTTCATATCAAAATCTTGGACTCTGTGTCCATGAGGCCAAACATTTGGATGAAGACTAAACAACACAGTTAGAAAGAGAAGTGTTCTAAAGATTACAGAGTTTTGGCTTTGCATAGGTATTCTTCAAACTAACTCAACTCCTCGCAGGAGAGTTTGGTTTTGATGGTTTGTTTTTACCATCAGTGGGTGGCATCGCACTGCTGAGCCTGAGCAAAGGCTGGTGGAGAGGTGAGTTTTTGTTTCCAGCAGTGGGTCATTATGTGTACATAGCAAATATCCATGCCCATTGCCCCTTCCTCTTAATCTCTTCCCCTGGGGTTAGTGTGGAGGAATGGTAATACTGCATCATGCTTTGTATAAAACCTCAGTTATTACCCTGAATCAGAATTTCAACTGTTAGGTGACAGCAAGAAATCACAGCAAGGGGGAAAAAAAAATGACAGCTCAGATGAACTTTAAAATTGGATGTTGTGAAACTATTTTTGTGCATTTTAGCGGTCTTATTTACAATGTCAGCAGAACCATAGAGATGCCAAATTTACAAGATTGGGAAGGGGGACTGTCATTCTGCTATGCCTGCAAGTGTCCACGTTGTTGAAATCTTCAGTTTTCTAAAGAGTTTCACATTGTCAAAAATATGCTCAAACTGGGTAAGTCTTACCTGTGTTAAGGTATAAAAGAAAATATTCTTGGCATATTTTCTAGTCTGAACCTTTTGGGTACTTTCCAGTATTTCTTTCCTGCATACAAAAAGCCTTCAGTTTTTGTGCATAGTTGTTCTGAGCAATAGTTAGAAATGATTTGGTGGGTTCTAAGCCAGGGTTTTCCCATAGAGTCACTGCCACGCCTTGGGATATATTATGTTATCTCTGTCAAAATGTGAGTAATAAAGCATTAATAGTTGTAGGATGTCTGCTTGTTCCTCATTGCCACTTCCAGACTATTCTCTGTCCCTCCTAAACACCCAATGCTTTGAAACTCTTGCCATCGACCTACAAAGTCCCTACTTAACCTTCCAGCCCTCCCTCACACTGCTTAAGTATTTTCAGGTTTTGACTCACCGTCACCGGCTCCAACACCACCCCTCCTTAACTCTTGGTGACTTCAATATCCACTTGGACAAGCCTGTAAATACCCGGGTTTCTCGGTTTCCTGGTCTTGTCCAGTGGAACATATTACCAATTACTACACTGCCTTAATTCAAAGTGGGTGGCTCCTCCTATTTGCTCTGGATAGCTCCCCTGCAACCTCCCCTAATAAAAGCCACTAGCCCAACAATTCCTTCCCTCTCCTGATTCATCATTCCCCCCCATCCCACTGGAGGATTTCATGATATTCATGCTGCTATCTCTTATTTTACAAACACTCACCTTGACCACCTTACTCTCTACCATCTTATTTATCTGCTCCCCTTCACAGTAAAACCCCTCAGAGGGAATTATGTATACTTACTGTCTTCAGCAACCCCTCCCTTGGTGTCTTGAACCAACTTAAATCAGGCTTTCATCCCCACCATAATAGCTATTGCTGAGAAAAATGGGATCTCCATGCTGTTAAATGCAATGGTTAGGTTTCCGGCTTTATGCTTTTGACTTCGCTGCAGTCTTGAACACAGTGAATAAAAACTTCCTGAAATACTTCCTCAGCTCTGGAATATCCCTCCTGTTCTCTCATGTCTCCAGCCAATCTTTCTTGGTCTCCTTTGCCAAGTTCCTGGAATGCCCAGCACTGGACATTCCCTCTCTAAATGATCTTTTCCAGTGTTGGGACTCTATCCACTGAAACACCCACATTTTTAACTCCAGCTCTAACCTCTTTCCTGAATGCCAGAGTCCTATGTCTAACTTCCTACTTGATATCTTCATTTGGGTGTGTAGTTGCGATCTCCAACTCAACATGTCCAAAACTAAACTAATTTGCACCCCACCCACCATTCTACTCCCATCACATATGTCCTATGTCAGTAAACAACTCCATTCTTCCAGACCAGAAAATCTTATAGTTACCTTTAAATTTTCTTTTAAATACCACATACAATCCATGGGGGGAGGGGGATTTGTTTTTCCTTGCTTCAGAATATATCCACAATCCATGGATATATGAGTCCATGCCACATCTTGCCTGGGATGACACTTTTTTTTTTTTTTCTTAAGATTTTATTTATTTGACAGAGATCACAAGTGGGCAGGAAGGCACCACTGAGCCCACCCAGGTGCCCCAACACTTTTAAAAACATACACAGGTTATGGCACTTTTCTGCTCGGGTCAGGAATGTCTTCCCAACTCCCACTCCTTACACTCTCTCTAAAGCCCTCATAAATCTGACCAATCCTTTGGCCCATCTCCAACCACTACTACCACTTCTCTGACCTCATCTACTGTCTCTCTAGCTCATTTGCTCCAACACACTGCCCTTGCTTTATCCAGAACACTCTTGGAGAGTGCTCTTGTCTCAGGGTCTTAGCCCTGGCTGCTTCCTCTGTCTGGACATCTCTTCTCCCACACCTCCACATGACTTGCTCCTCCTTTCCATTAGGTCCCTACACAAATATTTCTTTACTGTCAGAGACATATACAATCTGTAATTGCTCCCTCATTTTCTGCTTTATTGCTTTTCATAGAGCTTATCAGCATCTACTCTGGTCATTGGCCTAGCTCCAATCCTTTGTAGAATAGCTGACAAACAGTAGATGTATTTATCAGATGAATTAATGAAAGAAGGAAAATAAACAATAACAGAGTTCTGGCATTGAAAAAAGCTATAGAACTGTATGCTCATTTTACTTCGACATCAAAACAATAAGCTGTGTCCAAAGTTCATATCATAAAAGCACTAGAGTTTGCTTTCATGTAGAAAACAGAAAGCCCTATGATTTTCTTTCCTGGAAGGCTACTGTGGATGGAAAACACCTGACTGTGATCCTGGCTGTACTTTCTCCATTAATCATCTTCACAGGCCAAGCTGCAGGGCTGGAGGAGAGACTGTCATATAGAACCTGGAGAAGAGCAGCATTTCAAAACTCACATTTATACAGATAATGATCCGTCTCAAGCTACTGGTACTGCAGAGTTATTGGAATGGGAAGAGCATTCTACATTTTGTTTCCTGATCTAAATGTTTAAAAATGACAACCTTTTCTTTTTCCTAAAACAAGAAATAAACAACAGGAAATGTATCCCCCTGCCCAAGGCAGCTTCAAGAAAACCTAACGACGGTTGGGTCTTATCATTTGTCCAAGCGACAAGAGTCCCGAGGCTTGCCCGGACAGCTCTAACATCTGTTTATACCCAGCGCCACTGGGTGCTGTTGCATGGTCTCATTGAGGAAACTGAAACATGCCTTCTGACGAATGTATTGTTTCACACAGTCTTGTAAAGGGCACATCTGGTAGTTTTGATCTGTTCCATTATGTATTTTCCTACTCACTTAATAAAGGAAACATTTAAAAATAAAGGAAAAGGATGATGAAGTGACATAATATGAAACACTATAACAATGAAATAACTTTTTTGTTCTTTTATTATCTGTGTCTTTTCACAAATCTGTCAAGATGAAGGATAATGTGTAATTCATCCTAACTAGCCAGGGTTGAGGTTTTGAGCAACCTTTTCCAGGACCAAAGCCACCTGGGGATTCCATGGTGCTTAGCTGCAGATTCCTGAAGTTCTTTACAAAATAAACAAGGCACCGGGGTTTCAGTTACAGATGGAGCCCGTGAAACAGATCCTGAGGAATGCCCAAGGTGTTACTATAAAAAGAGCTTTCCATAATTTATGTGAAAAAGCATTTTAGAGTTTGGTTTTCTTTAAAACTGAATATCGCCAGCCTCAATGTGTTCTCATATTTCCGTAAGCAACTAAGTCCAAGTTCTGTGACAACCACAGTGTGACGGGGTCACCTCTCCCCTCCCCAGAATCATCATCTTGGTTTCCAGAATTCAAAGTTAATTTACCAGAGGATGTCATGAAAATATGGGTTAGCAACATTATTGTATGACCAGATTTTTCAGCCATATAGCCAGTGCTCCATGATCTCAGGTTATCTTGTATTACTAACTTCCCTTAGTAAAGTAGATGACAGTTGGAAGATGAAAGAATTTAGAACCAGAAGGCATCCCTGGAGCAGAAAGAATCAGCATAGCCTTCAGGTTAACCTGAGGCTTTCACCCCTTCCCTTTCTTCCTCCCCAGAACAGCCATTCATAATCGAAGGCCCATAACCCAGAGCATGCCAAAGTTATCACCAGTCCGAGGCAAAATGATTAGAATGGACAACATAGTGAGTTCTCCCTAAAGCTCATTCAAAGACACTCTTATTTAAATGGAGACAACGTGCTTTGATCGTATAGTGATAAGATGTATTTGAGAGCTGATGCTGATAATATGTAGAGCTGTTCATGTCATTAAATGTTCAAGTTTGGGTTTGGGGAGTGGGAATGGAGTTGGTGTTGGGAGTTCTGGGGGTGCTTTGGGGCAGTGGTTAGTTTTTGTTTTTACCCATGGTTCTAGTCTGGCAAAATTAAAAGTTGTCAGCCTTTCTGCAGGTCCTCACAAGATTTGGGCTTGGATTAGGGAGGCTTTGGTTTTGTTTTCCAAATTTTTCTGCTTAGTAAAATCCCAAAAAGTGATAATGACTGCTCCAGAGTACTAATAAAAGTCCAGATTTTTTTCAGTATAGAAATGTACTAACCATCTCAAAAATTGATGGGATAAATATTTTTAAATGCATGGGGGGAACCAGCAAATTCCAGCGCCAGAAGCAAAGCAGATGCTCCCCCTGGTGTCGTGATTCAGACTTACAGTGCTGGCTTCCTCAAAGTTAATCAGTGGTGGTTAAACTGAGGCAGAAATCGGGCCACTCCCACGGGCTGCTGTGCTGTCACAGAAGGGACATTCTGTGAGGGAGAAGACACCGCAAAACATGGATGTTATCAGCTAACTGCATCCCAGCGGCCTATCAGCTTGTGGTTCCCAATCTTCTCAAATCTGATGACCTCCATCATAACCATAACAAAAAACTGAAAAGCAGCAAGAAGTTCAATAACACTTTCAAATGAAGCTGCTTTTTGCAAGTCACGTTCATCTGAAAAAAGTACTAAGATGTATGAGTCATTTGTTTAGTCTACGAACAATGTTTGGTATACATATGGGTTATTGGACCCCTTGTTATATAGTTCCACATCCTAAGCCCCGCTGAGACCCCTGATCCATAATTTAGAAAATGTAACTGTAAACATTTTCCCTAGGAACCCCCATTTGCACCTTTGTTTTGTTTTATGGCAATGTTTGATGCGGATATGTTAATGGTCATTGGTTTCGTTCCTCTTAATTAAGGCTGCCCTTCTCACCTTTGGGTATAAGAGAACTAAGAAAATACCATCATGGTATTTTTATATTTTTGCCTGTCTATTTTCTTTAATTCACACAGTCTTGTAAAGGGCACATCTTGTAGTTTTGACTCTTAATATTTGCCTGTCTATTTCTTATTAAGAAATAAGCCGTCTTATTTCTTTAAGTATTTGCAGCATCTATGATCAGACTTTTGACAAGCCAGGAAAGCAAACTCAGCTCTCGCCACCAGGGTGAAGAAAAGCAAAGTAGCCATTGATTGTCAGTTGCCTCTTACATGGCAGGCCCCACACTGGCTGCTGAGACAGAAACAGCTGAGGGAGAAGGGATCCCTTCCCTAAGGAGCTGCAGTCTCCTTTTGCTACAGAGGAGATGCGGACTGCAGGGGAGGGCTACAACTGGGCACAGAGTTGATACCACAACAGCAGAGCCTAGCATTCGATAAAGGAAGGCAGGGACTGCTATGGGACTGAAGAGAAGGGTTACGGGGGACTTTCAGGAGGAGGTGGCCCTACCAGACTATGGGACAGGAATAGGGAGGGAGACCTTACAGTTCGAGGGAGCAGCTTGTACAAAGGAACAGAGGAATGAAGAGCATGTGGGCACAGTAAAGGACAAGTAGTACGGCACAAACAGAGAAGGTGCTGGTGCCGCAGGAAAAGCAATCAGTGGACTACGCCCATTCTATGACTCCGGCTCCAGGGCTTTCCAGATCCGGATTCAGCCAGCTGCCTGCCCCTCATGGGCAATGCCTGCGGAATGAATCACACCATCAGTTAGGAATGCCAGTGATTCCTGTGTGTTAGTGGCAGGAGCCCTTTGAACGGATCATTTTCTGCATGTAATTCCGTGCATTCTTGGACTTGCTGTCTGTAGGATTAAGCCCCCAGATTTCCTCACTAAACACCAGCTATGAAGCATGAAGCTGTACCGTGGCCCTACTAGCCCAAATTCTCCTGATAGTAAGAATTACCTGCATGCCTATTACTAAGGCAGACTTCTGGATCACCCACTCTGCTGTAAACAGGACTCTAATTTTGATGTCCCTGAACCACCTCCGATCCCACACTTTGAAAAATGTTACATTTCTGAGCTTTCTTCTCCCCCTGTGAACAACTCTGCATACTTTCCACATAGAAAGTGTGTCCAAAAACCACCCCTTTTTGAGGTTATACAGGCCTCCAGTCCCATCTTTTGCCCCAAGTAGGGCTTTGAGAAGAGAGGGTTGCCCAGAGGCTGCTGTGCCCAAACACCTGGAACGGCTCTCTGAGCACGGACCTCCCTGGGCGGTCAGCGCCCAGCTGGCTCGGCACCCCCCGGAGGCACACTCCGGTGACAGCCCAGAACCTCTCATTTCTTTCCTGTGTGCCCTCTGCCTACCTCAAATCTTCAAGTCTCCATTCATTCTTACCATCCCTTTTATTGTCTCTTAGGTAGCGGTTGTGATAAAAATTTTTATTACTACTTATTTAGTTCAATACTTCTCTCTTTAATAACCTAATTCTAATTTCTTTTGACTTAGCTATTTACTTTGTTCCTTTTTAGCCTTTTCCTTTTATTTGGCCACTGTCTCTATTTCTACATCTTTGTGATTTTAAATTCTTCTTACTTTGTTCTTCTCTTTCTTTGAATCTTTTTATGATTAAATGCCTGCATTCACTTTTGCATGTTGTTTTTAACTTTTTCCTTTTTTATTTGCATTTTATCTATATGCTTTAGTCTGCATTTTGTTCTTTTTTTACCCTTAATTTATTGGTTTCTTGATTTCCTTTATTGGTTTTGTCTATTCTATGTCCTAATCATTGTTTAATTCACTATAATTATTTTCCATCATTTTTAAAATTTTTTCTCCCTAATTTTAATTTTAGTTTACAACTCATTCTATTTAATCCCCTCATTTTGTAAAGGGGAACACTGAAATCCATAGAGTTAGAAATGATAAGATCGGGGCGCCTGGGTGGCTCAGTGGGTTAAAGCCTCTGCTTTCGGCTCAGGTCATGATCCCGGGGTCCTGGGATCGAGCCCCACATCGGGCTCTCTGCTCCGCGGAGAGCCTGCTTCCTCCTCTCTCTCCCTGCCTGCCTCTCTTGCCTACTTGTAATCTCTGTCTGTCAAATAAATAAATAAAATCTAAAAAAAAAAAATTATAAAAAAAATTATTTAAAAAAATGATAAGATCTTAGGGTAGGCAATGGTAGAACTGAAATAAGAAGCCTGCTCTTTTGGTTACTGGTCTAGTGCTCTGTCTACCAAACCATTGTAATAACAATGACTGTGCGAATAAGACCCTTCTTTCAAATAAAGAACACCTGAGTAGCACCTATTCAAAGAGCATTTAGTTCTGAGACATGAGAGTGGGACTGATTCAGTGTCACTGATCACTCAGGGAGAAAGTTGCCACTTGGCCTAAGGACATGTGAAAATCAAATGAAAAAGGGAAAACTGAGAAGTGGGACTTTATTCCTAAACTACTTGGAAGAACAGACTCTGAAGCCAATACAATACGTGACCCTACGTAAACACAGTTCTCCAAGCATCTGTGTTCTTAGTTGTAACAAGGGGATGATGAGACCATTCCTGCCCGCCTCACAGTTGCGTCATGTTGATCACATCAGGTCATGGATGGAAAACCTCTTGTAAATTTTGTGCATAGTTGTTTGTATAATGACCATAAAATGCACAAGAAAGGTTAGAGGAATCATTACATAGAAAGAATACCATTGTTGCTTTTTAAAGGTGTGTATCTATTTATTTAAAGAGGGCAAGAATAGGGGCACCTGGGGTGGCTTGATCTGGTTAAGCTTAAACGTCTGACTTGAACACTGGGAGTGATCTCAGGGTCCTAGGATTGGGCTCTGCGCTCAGCAGGTTGTCTGCTTGTCCCTCTTCCTCTGCCCCTCCTCTCCCCTCTCCCCACCCTTCTGCTCTGTCTTTCAAATAGATATATAAAATCTTAAAAAAAAAAAAGAGGGAAAGAATAAGGTGCCTATGCCACTCAATACCCAAAATCATATTTCTCCCTCTTCCTCCTTTAAAAAAAAATTACTTTTTATTGACTTTCTATTCTTTTTTGCACATTTCCATCTGGTGCTCTTGGATTTATATTCCTGCATTATATGCATGCATTGGCCTGCTTCATTCCCTAAGCCTTGACAGTTAGGAAAAAAATGAATATAACTCCACCTTAATGAGAGCTACTTTTTAAGAATGTCTGTCTTTAGACTCACATTTAGCCTCAACAATCAAGCAGTAGCTTCTGTGGCAATCCCATAATTTCTTCCCTGATCTATTCTGTTCTCCTCCATTCCCATAAACATTCCAGCTACAGTCTTTGTGGAAGTTAACAATGACAATCAGGAAAAAAAAATTACCTTGTACATCTGGTATTTGAGATTTTAAAAATTTCATTACCCAATAAAATTTTCAGACAGCAATCTTGTAGGGCCGCAGCATCTGGAGCGGTTATCTCCGAGGCAGAGCTGGCTCTGCTGTGCGAGTTAATGGATTAAAATGCTAAGTGAATGCAAGCTGGTGCAGCCATTTTGAAGAACAGTGTGGAGATTCCTCAAGAAATTAAAAATAGAGCTTCCCTATGACCCTGCAGTTGCACTACTGGGTATTTACCCCAAAGATACAGATGTAGTGAAAAGAAGGGCCATCTGTACCCCAATGTTCATAGCAGCAATGGCCACAGTCACCAAACTGTGGAAAGAACCAAGATGCCCTTCAACGGACGGACGGATAAGGAATTGTGGTCCATATACACTATGGAGTATTATGCCTCCATCAGAAAGGATGAATACCCGACTTTTGTAGCAACATGGACGGGACTGGAAGAGATTATGCTGAGTGAAATAAGTCAAGCAGAGGGAGTCAATTATCATATGGTTTCACTTATTTGTGAAGCATAACAAATAACGCGGAGGACATGGGGAGATGGAGAGGAGAAGGGAGTTGAGGGAAATTGGAAGGGGAGGTGAACCATGAGAGATTATGGACTCTGAAAAACAACCTGAGGGCTTTTGAAGGGGTCGGGGGTGGGAAGTTAAGGGGAGCCTGGTGGTAGGTATTAAGGAGGGCACGTATTGCATGGAGCACTGGGTGTGGTGCAAAAACAATGAATTCTGTTACGCTGAAAAGAAATTTTAAAAAATAGCAACAACAACAACAAAAAAGAACTAACCTAAAAAAAAAAGAAAAAAAATGCTAAGTGAATTCTCTCACTGGCGAGCAGTCTGTGAGTAAGGGTCATGGATGAGTCAGGTTGGCTACTAAATGATGACAAAGGATCAGGGATGTTTGAGTGTTAGGCCTCTTCTTAGAAGGGGCCAGAATCATCAGAAATGAACTAGAATAGCATTTGGCGCTCAAGACTCTTACCTGTGGGAACACTCGGACCATCTCTTTGCCCTTTAGCAGGAAGCCATCAGCAAGAAACCTAGTCCTTCTCTCTGCTGTTATCTTACACACCTCGAAAGGAGAAAATTGCATACCTGCAAAGGACTTAGAGCCTCACTCCCCAGAGACCAGAACTGAGTGGCTCAGGGTAGCCTGAAGGACTGCAACAGCAACAGAAGAAGGTTTGTCTCCAGACTCCAAGGACAGCAGTCCCTCCTGTCCACCAAGCCGTTTTTCTGACCCTCTTCACCCTTTTCCCATCGGTGGCAAAATAAAGGCAATGGCTTTGTTGTGTGGCAACGGAGCCCCCTTGTAAGGTTTGGCTAGAATCTGGCAATTGGGTCAGGGTAAGAGAGATGAGTGCCTGTGCTCTTGCTGTAGCAAAGCAGAGCGATTTCTTCCTTCAGATCAGCCGAGGCCACCTGAAGATAGTTTGGGAAAAGAGAAGAAAAAAGGGGGAGGGAGGGTGAGAGGAAAGGCAGAGACATGGCCTCGGGACAGACTCCCCCCTGTAAGGGGAGACTGTACCCACCACAAAGGAGGGCTCCATTCTGAGGCTGCCTTGCACATCCCTAGAGGCCCATAGGATTGCTCCCAGGACTGGGGAAACTAAGTCACCTACTGCACAGAGGCACTGAAGCATGAACCTTCAATTTTGATATGCTGGTTCGAGTCACTGAAGACAAATAAAACCTGCTTCCTCTTCCCACCAACCATCAAAAAGTGCTTCACCAAATCTAGTTGCCTTGCTCAAAAAAAGGAGGTGATTTCAAGTTGCAAGGGAGAGAAATTCGATTTGTTATTATGTTTGCCGGTCTTGCCGCTGTCTCTCAAACGTCTCTAAGAAGATGCCAGAAGCCCACATTTGGTGTTTGGAAGCACTAGAGATTTTTCTGGTGGGAATGGGGCCAATAATGGGGCCAATAATCGGAGCCTGGCTGTGTCTCCTAGAGATCTGCAAGACAAAGGAGGACCTGGGTCAGCAACTTGCTCACCACCGGAGTTGCACCATCTGCTTGTGACAGTGCATTCCTGGAACTCCTCTGTGTCGGGTAAACAGCTGTCACGAGAACCATTTCTCCCTTACACTGCTCCTTTGATTGGTGACCTATTGGTCAACAACACAGAGTAACATTGTTTGTTAAACCTCAATGATGACCTCATGATCTTTGCTCCCACTTTTTTATGTCAACCTCATAAGCCTCCCTTAGCACCCTGCAAATTAGCAGCAAATGGCATTGAAGGCGATGATAGAAAATACTACAAACACCGTCTGAAAATGATTAACCCATGAACATTAAAGAGACACAAGCTCATAACGGAAAGATGTCCTGCAGAGTGTTGTGGCCATTTAGGCATCCTTGATTGGAAACTGGTTAGGAACAGAGAATTTTAATGAAGTTAATTTAAACTGAGATGACTGAAAAATCGCAAACAAAAATTTTCTACATGCAGCAGCACCATTCAATTTGGACTGAATTAATTTGGGACAGTGCTCACTGAAAAATTGCCATAGATGTGCACCTGTCAAAGGAATTTGCCACAGACTGTCAAATCTTCTTGACATGAACGGCACGAATTCAGGGGACTACCCCCTCAGTAGGCCTCTTGCTCGTTTAATAAGAGCTGTCCTCATTGCCAGATATCATGAGCTCCAGTTAGAACAAAGAGCAAAAAGGTGGGAATGGTGCCTAGACTTGTACGAGCTACTGGGTAGCTTTACATCTGGTACCTGTAACTCCTAATGTGGGTCATTGTGAGGCCATTAAGGTCACTGCATCTGTCCAAGAAGTCTTAACAGTCACCGCCCCGGTGCCCAGGGATATTTCCTCTGCCCTGCACTTGCTAGCCAGGGGTCTGCCTTTAGGATGGGGTCAAGAGGTCCCACGGGCCTCTGGTATATCTGGGTTTGCCACCTTAGATTGTCTGAGTCTCTCTGGGTAACCACTGAGCTAGCAGTAGAGTCCACTCATTCCTTCTGATCCACTATACAAATTCATCGAATTGGCTTAATTACAGGTAAGATTCAAGGAAGGAAAAGAAAAGGAATAAAGGAAACGGGCCAATGAATTTGCTGCCACAGACAGAACTGGCACCAATAATTTGCCCCATGTTCTTCCCTTTTAATCACAGCACAGGACAATATCCTTAAGCTCCTAGCGGTCCCCCCACCCCCTCAGCCATGGGTGTGGCTGGAGATAGAGACCATGACTGCACTTGGACCATGTCTTGACCTCCTTAGACCCCTGCCATTCCAGGGAAAGTCCAAGAAGTCAGTTTGAATTCCAGAGCATGCAAACAGGAACAATATACTAGACTCAGCAGGCCTTGCTGTAGACCTGGACTCCATTCTTTTTAGTGTTCTCTCTCTATCCTCTTCCATTGTGCTACCCAGCCCCCACTCACACTACTGTCTGTCAGAGAAATACCCACTCTTTACCAAACCCCTTCCCTTGAGTCTATCACATCAGAACTCAGGCTTTTGTGCTCATTGGCTTTTTTATCCCAAAGACCTGCTCTAAGATACAAGGATCTGATGTTACTGGCCCAACTACCTTACATGGCTTATGGACACAAAGTTTAATTAAGGTTTGAATCTGAAACATTTTCGTGGTCACTAAATTATCTCTAAATTGTTTCCTAAAATTCTTTAGTGCCTTCTAAAATTAAATCATCTCACTGCTTGACTTCAATACATTCCATGAAGTCCTTATTTTATGTTTCACAAAGAAAAATACCATAAGGATTCTTATTATATGGAGATTCTCCATGCAGTAGATGACTCTCTATTTAGATTATGGATAAAAACAAAAGAAGGAGTATGTTTTCCATGATAATAGTTTTGTAGTTTAAACAACTGTTTGCTCCTTTCCTTAATGATCAAGAATCTGGTTATTAGTTGCTGAATAAGTTAAGACATATGCCACATGAATGTAGAGGGCACCAAACATTCACTGTGGTACAGATCATATGATGACAACCTTTATAAATGGCTTCCAGACCATAACAAAGATAGCGAGATAGAGCAGAAGGATCAGAAGCAAAAAATCTGGGTTCAAATGGAACCCTAATACTACCTAATAATGTGACCTTGAACAAATTACCAAACTACTTTTGAATACCAGGCTCATTGTTTATAAAATGAGAACAATAAGAATGCCTACTTCAGAGGGGTATTGTGAAAACCCCATAAGATTATATTCATTATAGGGGTGCCTGGGTGGCTCAGTCAGTTAAACATCTGCTTTTGGCTCAGGTCATGAACTCCGGGTCCTCTCTCTCTCTCTCTCTCTCTCTGCCCTTCCCCACTGCTTGTTCTCTCTCCCTCTCAAATAAATAAAATCTTTTTAAAAAGATTATATTCATTGTAAATGTGAAAAGTAATGAGATTATTAGTTATGAGAACCATCATCGACACAACCATACACTTAATGAACATGGTTCTAGCAATCAGCTTCAATGCAACCACACTGAATCTCAAAGACTTGTACCTTCAGGAATCTCTCATGTACTGTATGTGGGCACACCCAAGTGAGTGTGGATGAGAGATGCAGGACTTTTGTATTTCACATCACTTCATCTTAATTGTTATACTTGTAAACCTCCTACTTTTCTTGAAATAAATCTATAGGTTCCCTTAAAAGTAAATCCACATCCCCAATCTTAGCAGGAAAGCGAGAGTCCACATGGTTTGAAGTGGCTAGAAGTTGAAGGACTGACTCAAGCTCAGTCAGATTCACCATCCTGTCACTGGGCCCTCAGCTGTCTCCTCTAGCCCTTCGGTGTGAGCATTGACCCACCTCTTAGCTCCCCTTGAAAGCTTTTCTAGAGGGTTGGAGATGACAGATGGAAAACACACAGTGAATAACATACATCTAGATAATCTAGATTACAAGTTATGATCAGTTTTCCAGAATCTATAGGCCTAGAACCATCCTCAAATAATACCAGGAAAAGAAAATGTGCTTAGTCAATTCTTGCCTTTAAACCCCTCAGATTTTTTCTTTCTTTCTTCTAGGGTTTGTCGGTTCTGGAAGAACTCAAAACAAACAACCCACCATTTACTTATGACTTACATTTGCTCTGGCAATACAAATCCCTGGTCCTGTATGGTGAAATCATTTAGAATTGGGTCATGACTACCCACCTTACAAGAAGTAGCTTCTCCAGGTTGTCACAGACCCTACCCTACGTCTCTCTCTGATACTCTTTGATGTAGAGGCCAAGTGTCAGATGACATTCATCACTGTATGTGTGTTGCTGTTTTTCCCCATATAAAGTGGGAAATGAGATAAAATGTCTCTCACAAAAAGAAGAAAACAAAAGCTAGGTAAAGGGAACTGTGTTTTCAGAAAATTAGACAAAGGCATATTCCTTTGAAAAACTGAAGAATATGTGTATCTGTGTTGAAAGGATATAATGCGTAGACCTTTTCATTTATGTTACCTGCCCCACCCTGTTAAGCATTTGTTTGCCAACCTTTTTGAAAGTTCTGTTAGCTGTGGGATTGTGTTTCTTTTCTTTCCAGCTGTCATTAGAATCTATAAGCACTACTTCCTAAAAAGTGTTCATTAAATATTTGTGACTGCTATAGTGGTTATTCACTGTTCTGATGTATTTGTTAACACATTTGTTAATTTCCCACCTCATCTACCATAGGTTGTCATTTGGAAAAATTTGAGGTGTTCTAAAGAGAGGTTCTAAAATTTTGATCCCAATACCTCTAAGAATATAAACTCTAGGAAGACAGGAATCTTACCTGATTAGTTCACTGTTCCCTCCAGTTCTGGCACATAAAAGATAATCTATACAATTTTTTAAACATCTTTGCCTCTGATTAGCAATGGAAGTTTGAGATAGATCCTTCAATGCTTTGAGCCTCAGTCTTCTCACCAGTAAATGAAAATACTGTCTTACTCAAATGGTGTTACAGGGATGAAGTGAAAATTGTGTAAAATTTTGAACTATGGCAGGTGTTCAGTAGTTTAGAAAGAGGGGATAGGAATTTGGTTATTGATTACTGTTATAATTCCTATTTCTTTTGTGATGCTGCCTCTTGGCTTGATGGCTATTTTCTAAAGGTTAAGGATAGCTTAAACAATTTGGAACACTGAAAAAAATTAAATTAAATTTTGAAAAGTAGATATGAAATTCTGGGAATCCAGAGATTTAAAAAAATGATGGCCAAAAAAAAAAAGGATAATATAAAGATCTTTCATTGTCAGACAAACACTGCAATGGGAGGATGCTAAGGCCCTGTGGGCTCTTCCAAGGTTTAAAGCTGTCCATCAGTAACCCCTTAGTGGGAAGGCCACATTAATAGTTACCCAAGTTTTCTCCCTTTCTCTCTGAGTGAGCAAGAGATGATGTTTTTGGACTGCTTCCTGGAACTAATTCTAAGTATCATTGATTATAAATAAAAAGAATAAATAGTTATTTAAATAAATAAAAATTATAATAACCACTAGAGTTGCAATGTTTTGATCAGAGTCAGGAAATTCTTGAAATATCGTCATCATCCCTTGAAACCCAATATCCTTTACTGAAAATCTTCAAAATGAAGGTGCCCTTTAATGAAATGTAGCATATGTTCAGTAATAAATAATAATAACATTAATAATAATAGCAGCAAATACTTATTATGGTCCTGGACCTATTCTAAGCATTCCAGGTCCATGTAGTAACTTCTTTAATCTTTACCCATCCAATGAGAGAAGTACTGTTATGTGCCCCATTTTACAGATGAGGCAACCATGACACAGAAAATTTAAGTAGCTTTTCCAAGGTCATATAGCTAAACATGATGAAACTGTGATTCAAACTTAGTCTACTCCAGATGTAAGGTAGGAAGGGAATCTGGCAAATTGTGTATATTGCCTAATTATGAATTAATCAACAAATATGCTCCCAGAAAAGCCTAAAATTAATGTCAGTCTTTTAGGAGCACCTAACTGTGTGGATGTTAATATTATTCTGGGGCCCAGGAATACAACAGCGGGCATGGTAGACAGAGTCTGCCCCTCAAGGACTTTGTGTTGTATTAGAGGAGAGACTAAAAATAAACATGGAAACAAATAAATAAGGTGAGTTTAGGTATTAACAAATGCAATGAACAAATTATAAAGGGTAATTATGTTAATAAGTGAAAGGAGGGAAGATGCTGTTTTAGTTAGGGTTAGTCAGGGAAAGTGGGTGGCTTGAAGTAGGTTGGGGGAGGAAGCAAGTGGGTGTGAGAGGGACATATCTGAATTGAGAACTAAATTATGAGAAGGAGGCATCCATCCTGAGAAGAGTGTTCCAGACAGAAAGGAGCTAGCCTAATGGGCTCAGACAACATGGTGGTTGCAGCAAAATGAACAAATTGAAGGTGAAGGAGATGTTTAAAAAATAAGCAAAAAATCAAATCATGCAGGCCTTTTAGGTAAGGAGCTTTAATTTATTTTCCTTTAAATGGAAAGCAACTGGAGCATTTTTTTTAATTTTAATTTTTTATAAACATATTTTTATCCCCAGGGGTACATGTCTGTGAATCTCCAGGTTTACACACTTCACAGCACTAACCATAGCACATACCCTCCCCAATGTCCATTACCCCACCCACCTTTCACGACCCCCTCCCCCCAGCAACCCTCAGTTTGTTTTGTGAGATTAAGAGTCACTTACGGTTTGTCTCCCTCCCAATCCCATCTTGTTTCTTTTCTTCTTTTTCTGCCCCCCTAGTCCCCCATGTTGCCTCTCCACTTCCTCATATCAGGGATATCATATGATAGTTGTCTTTCTCTGATTGACTTATTTCACTAAGCATGATACCCTCTAGTTCCATCCACATCGTTGCGAATGGCAAGATTTCATTTCTTTTGAT
>PISX010010443.1:0-70330 GCA_004024625.1 Mellivora capensis | reverse complement strand
GGGTAAGGGGAGGAAAGCAAAGAACAAATTTATTTGGGAAATTAAAGAGCAGCTCTTTCCCTGAATGAATTTTCCCTCCCAATTTTCTTCTCTTCCCAGTCTGCGGCTGTCTCCAGCCCACCTTGCCAAGATTAACCCTCCTGAGATGTCAGGGAAAGAAGGCGGTGGCTTTCTCTCCAGGGTCATGTTCCCTCTGCTTCTAGCCCTCCATACCTGCCAGTCAGTAGGAGGTTGCTCTGTTGCTGGGGCATCTGAGGTGAGGGGGTGAGGCAAAGAAAGGCACTGGTGGACCCAGAAGCTTACACTATGGTGCCTGAGTGCAGGTAACCTCGCCAGGCTGGAGAGTCCGCTGTCGGGAGATGCCTGGAGATGCATCTCAGCTCTGCATCTGGCTTGCCTTCCCGTTCTCCCACATGAATTTGACCTCAGCATTCCTCTTCAACTCTACCTTGAGCCTGGGCTCCACCTGCCCCCATCCCACCCCGAGTCCTAGCTTCAGGCTTGAGGGTTTGGACAGCTCTACCCTGATCAGTGAGGTCGGTCTTTTCTTAGGAACGAAGAGGCACCAAGGTGGGAGCTGAGGAGAATTCCATGGGATTTTTATCTTCTTCGGGAAATGGAGTTTGAATTTCTTCCTCTACTGCCTTCCAGAAATCTCAGCTTCTGAGGGAGAAAGTCACCCTGGGGAAACTGAGGCAATTATGAACTATCTGTACATAGGAAACTCTCCATGATACCTTGTTCCTTCAGCTGATGGGAAAGGACTGGGCAGAAGTCTTCCATTTCAGTATCTGGTCAGCGCTGTCTGGACACCTCTCTGTCCTTCAGACCAGAGCTTTGGGAAGTCCCCAGGGAACCTCCAGGCAGGAATAGGACCCCATGGTGTCCTGCTGTCACACTTGCCTTGCCTTTAGTGCCTCAGAAGACAGATGGAGAACTGGGTCAGGGAAGGACAGAAAGGAGGAAAAGATTGGGAAAATCTACCAGAAGGGAGCTCTGGGAGGACAGGGACCCTGCCCTAGTTAACTCTGGGCCTCACCACCCAGCATAGCACCCGGCGGAAAGAGGATGTGGAGAGACTGTTGACAATCCAGTGAATGCCCAAGGCTTCTCTCTGCTTGTCTGGAAAATCTCTGGGTCTCATCTAGTGCCGACATTCTCTGATTACACAGAAGAGGGTTGCTCTGAAGAGGAGTCTAGTCCCTAATATCTGGGGGTGGAGCTTAAAAGTTAGCACCCTCCTTGTTTGGGAAGGTCAGAATTTGTTTATTTATTTGTTTTGTACTGAGCATTGGACTTCTGTGAGGCATTGTGCGAGGGGCTGGGCTTAAATGGCGAGTAAGAAAAACCGGGTCTTTGACCTTATGCGGGTTAGAGTCTAGCCAGGGGGATAGGATTTGGCCCAATCACTTTGATGATGAATGTTTCAAAGGCAAAGCTCAGGAGGCTTGAGAACCTTTAGTGGGGAGAACAGGGGCCCACTGGGCTGGTGTGGGGGTTCCTTTCCTGAGGGAGTGATGTCTAAGAGGGGGTTTGAAGAGGAGGAAGATTCAGGTAGGTGAATGAGACTGGGTGGAAAAGAGAATTCAGGCAGAGGGATCCTGGTGGTCAGGGGCTCTTAGGTGAAGATAACCTTCAAATGTGGTGGAAGCAAAGCATGATGGGAGTCCAATTCCCACATAAATGGTGGCGAGGCTGGTGAGGCAGAGAAGGGCTGATGATGTAGGACCTTGTAGGCATGGGAAGTATATGGGCTTTGTTCTAGGAGAAAGGGAAGCCATTGAAGGATCTGAAGCAGGAGAGTGACATGGTCAACACTTTGACTGAGGGAGGGACAGTGGTTGGGAGAGGGGAAAGGGTGCCTCTGTGGGGCCAGTTAAGAAGTAAGTGCGACAGTTCTCATAAGATGGTGACAGTGGAGATATAGAAAAATGCATGAACGGGAAAATTATTTGGGAGGTAAAATGGACAGGCCTTGAGAATGGAATGAATTGGCAGAAAGATAATTCCTAGTACAGGAAACCCACCCACACAACTCACTGTGCATAGGTTCCTTTGTTCCAGAAGTTGAGTGCATCAGTAAGAATGCTCTCTGTCATAAGTAACAGGAAACTCAACCCCTAGAAGGACATGGCTCCCGTGCTGGCTAATATAGCAGTTTCACAAGATAATGAAGGAATAGGGTTCTTTCCAGCTTTCCACTCTCCTTAGGGGTTTTGTCCTCAAGCTACCATCTCACAGTTGCAAGGTGGCTGCTGAAGTTCCGGACATCACATCTAGTAGTCATGACTATACAGGGAAAAAAGAAGAAGTCTATCTCTGAATCTCTTTTTAGTATATGTGCTGCCGAAGCGAGCGCTCTGTATCTCTTTTTAATTAAACTTTTCCCACCCCCTGCCCATCCCCCAAATCTTCCCTTCATAGTTCTTTGGCCAAAACTGGTTCTTATGATACTTCTTCAATAAATAACTGCCAAGGAAATGGGATTACCAGAACCGGCTGGGATGAATCTCACCACTTTCTGTGGTGAAGGGACAGTTTAACAAGACTAAGTTTCTCTTACCAAGGAAGGCAAGAGGAATGAATTTCAGGAAGGCCACCAATGGCAGTATATCTGCTAGCCAGGAGCCACTTCCCAATATTCTCCAAAGGAGAAACCGAGATAAGGAGAGACCTCTTCAAACTGTCTTCTGAGAGGAAGGTGGCCTATTCCAGATTAGAGAACAAGGCTCAGGGGTCAACCTAGGCCTCTTTTTCAACTGATCTAAGGTTGTTGAATCTTGGACCTCAGGGAGACCTTATGAACATCTCAACTGTGGTTCTGAACCTGGGTTGGATGTCTAAGTAAATTGGGGAGGGTGTTTACATACAAATTCCCAGGCTCCATGGTGATGACCTAAAATCACAATCCTTGAACTTAGGGGTTCTCCATTCCCTTCTATTGGAGAAGCATTCCTGAGAGAAATGCACAAATGTAGACTTCAAAGAAATCCACAAACATGGCTTAAATATCTACCTATAAACACACAAAGTTGTTTTTTTTAAGCTTTTATTTATTTATTTGACAGAGAGAAAGAGAGACCACAAGTAGGCAGAGAAGCAGGCATTGTGGGGTCTAGGATCCACTAGTGGGGGTCTAGGAATCTGGTTTATTAAAGAGCTCCCTCGGTGTTCTAGGTGCGGACAGTCTAGTCTCTGGGAACCACAAATCTTGTCCAGTTCCCATATTTACTGATGAAGCCCTGAGAAGGAGAGTTGGTTGTTCACATGGAGCATTGGTTGACCTCTGCACGGGGAGGACCTTCCTTAGGGGGCTTGCTTGAGGACAGTCTTTTGGGCACCCTTGTGGGGAAGGGAGGTGTGAAGGAGCCCAAGGGCCTGAAGCCTTGCGAAGGGCGTTTCAACAGTTCAGCAGTGTGGGTCACCTCTTTGTACTGAGGTGAAGATCGGGTGGGAGGGCTTGTAATTCTGACCACCTCCTATGAGCCTGAACCTTAACGACATCATCACATTCAATCCTTCCAGTATCCCTAGGGTCTGAGGAACGATCACTCCCATTGTAGAGATCTGTAAACTGAGGCTCAAAGAGGCTTCCATGACGTTGGGGCAAACAGAACTTGGGAATATGTGGTCTGCAAGCCTGTGTATGTTAACATCTACATGTGGCTCTACTTTTCTACTTTTTCACGGACTGGCAGACCACGGTCTATAGGCTGTCCCTGCCCGGCCAGCCCTTGGGGAGGAGGTGGAGACTTCTGCGGGACTTTGAAGGAGGCGGGGCCTGGGAGGAGGCGGGTGTGCGGGGGTGTGGGGAGTGGGAGACACTTTCCCAGCCGCACGCAGCCGGCCGGACCAGCAGAGGGCGCTGCCTGGGTAAAGATGCGGCGCAGGCTGCTTCGCAGAACCCCTGTGCCGCCGGCCCCCCTTCATCCTGGCCCAGGTCTTTCCCTGCAAAGCAGACTGCTGGGCTGCGGGAGAAGCCGTGGTTCGCATCCTTTAACCAAAGCGGGGATCGGTTTCCGTTGGTTGGGCGGTGCAGGTGTGGACCGGGCCCCGGGGCTGCGCAGGGGTTGCCGTGGGCGCGCAGCCGGCTCTGCGGGAGCGGATCTGGGGTTTTCCAATTTGCCAGCGGGAGGCTGTATGCTGCCTGGGACTCTGGCCTGGACATTTTCCTCCGAATCCCATCCCAAAGCTTGTGTCTATGTGGGGGATGGGGAGAGTGGAGGTGTCCCTTTCTGGTCAGTCCTGTGGGCTTAGGGACCGAATCTGAGGGCAAGAACACGCCAGAACACTGGAAGAGGTGTGGAGGTGGACTCAGTTATGGGACTGCCTGGGTTTGAAGTATGCCCTTGCCACTTGTAGCTGGTCACCTTGATCAAGCAAGCCCGCTTCCTGTCTCCGCGCCTGGACCAGGGCATGGTAACAGTGCCGGCCTGGGGGGAGGGGGTAGCCCAGTGAGCGTACTGTATGTTCGGGGTTAGGGCACAGCTTGGCATGGGCTCAGTGTGACGTTCGTGTTAACTCTTAGGATGATGGTGATGAACCCCAGGGTCCTTGCAGTCACAGGGAAAGCTGTTAAGGGCAAGCGAGTCTCCTGTTAGTTAAGCTCAGGACTGACCACGGAGATTTGGTGGTCCTCACTGCCGCAGGGATGGGGGTTGTGAGCTCTTAGAGGTCCCTCCGAAGGCCTTGCCCCACCCCCACCCCCGCCCCCACCACGCCAGTGCTGATGTTCACCCACTGCCAGGCCTCAGGCCAGAGAACAGTCCTGATGGAACATTCTCTCTCTCTCCCTCTTTCAGCTCAGTAAGGTTCAAGGGTCTCCGTTCCAATTGTGCTGTGAGCTCTGTGAGGCCTTGGCGCCCCTTGGTGCCCTTCTGCGGGGTCTGGGTGATGTAAGGAGGGACGGGGATCTTTGCTGGGTGGTGTAATGAAGTTCTGTGCGTTTGGGACATCCCCCTTTCCTACAGATGGGCTCAACCTTTGGCCATGTGTTTGGAGGACTCAGCAGGTTCCTCCTGTGGCCAGGTTTCCTAGACTTCCTCGGTGACCATGTCTGCAGAAAGGGCTCACCTTGCCTACCAGGAGAGTGCTGCTTGCTCAGGGACCAGAGTCCGAAGCTCCCACACACTACCAGTCTCACCAACACAGGGATGCCCCTCCCTGTGGACTGGGACAGGACGAGCCCTGGGCTGGGAAGTGGGAGGCCTGGGTTCTAGACCAGGCTTTGGTACTTGCTGACTGGGTGTCCCTGGGCATTTCACTTCACCTCTCTGGCCTCGGGATTTTCATTTATAAACTGAAGATAATGATAGCTATCCTGCCTGCCCTTTTCTCTGTTCTAGAAAGACTGTGCATGCAGGTCTTTGATGGGAATTAAGGGCTAGAAGTGGATTGTGTTCCTGCTTCTAGTTCCTGTTAAGTGACTGGACTGTCATCAGACTCCCACTGGTCACTTCTGCAGGCAGCTGAGTGGTTGCCAAGCAGAGCAGATTGGGGGAGACACAGATGAAGGAGGACCTTGAACTTAGGGGTTCTCCATTCCCTTCTATTGGAGAAGCATTCCTGAAAGAAATGCACAAATGTAGACTTCAAAGAAATCCACGAACATGGCTTAAATATCCACCTATAAACACACAAAGTTTTTTTTTTAAAGCTTTTATTTATTTATTTGACAGAGAGAAAGAGAGACCACAAGTAGGCAGAGAAGCAGGCAGAGGGGGAGGGGGAAGCAGGCTCCCCTCTGAGCAGGGAGCCTGATGTGGGCCTCAGTCCCAGGACCCTGGGATCATGACCTGAGCTTAAGGCAGATAGATGCTTAACCCACTGAGCCACCCAGGGATCATGACCTGAGCTTAAGGCAGATAGATGCTTAACCCACTGAGGCCCCTAAACACACAAAGTTTTTTTTAAATTTAATTTTATTTATTTATTTGAGAGAGACAGAGTGAGAGAGCATGAGAGGCAAGGTCAGAGGGAGAAGCAGACTCCCCATGGAGTTGGGAGCTCCATGTGGGACTCAATCCCAGTACTCCGGGATCATGACCTGAGCTGAAGGCAGTCACTTAACCAACTGAGCCACCCAGGCACCCCCACACAAAGTTTTAACAACTCACAAAAGCTGGAAGTTTGAGTGCTTCAAGATTCTGAATTCATCAAACTCAGGGAAAGTAGTCCAGGAAGGCTTCCTGGAGGAGGAAGCAGGGGTTTTGGTTTTGTTTTTTGTTTTTAGAAAAGGCAAAGAAAAGGGTCGTGGTAGTGGTGGTAGGGATAAAGATCCAGGTCGGGACAACCAAATGTAGTAAGAGAAACTTGGCAGTGACCCCTGGCATATGGAGACCCTGAAAGAATGAGTGACATGTAAGGAATGATGAGCAGGTCTCCTCAGTGGGGCTGGTTCAGAACCGGAGTTTCGATGGGAGAGTAGACAGCTAGGTAGGCTTGTCAAGGCAGCGCCATCCCAGTGCCCTCTCAGTCTGGCTCAGTGTTGTAAGTCAGTTTCTCAAGGAAGCAGACTCTGAAACAGAGATTTACATGCCAGAGGATTCCTGTGGAGTGCACTTGCACTTGGGAGCAACACTTTGGTGGGGATGGGGAGATTGGGCAGGAGGGGAGCTTGACCCGTGATCGCTGCAGTAGAGGTCTCAGCTGGGAGCTGGGATAACCCTTCTGAGAGATTCCTTTTTAGGGCTGGAGAAGCAAGGCCTTTATGTCCTCCCACCAGTCGTTGGATGTGAACTGCTGTGGGGGTGATGTTAGGGGACAGGGATCCCTTTTGTGGAAGGCAGTGCCCAGAGAGGGACTCAGCTCTGAGCTGTGAGCCACCAACACTGCCAGCGGCTGTGGGAATCAACACCTCCTCCTAAGGCCGGGGACACCAGGGTGTCCCCCGGCATCCCCTCCGCCCATCACGACAGAAGCAGGAGGGGCCTCCAGCAATGTCCAATACCCTTGACCATGCTCCATGACCAACATTAGCCCTTCAGATTCTCTTGGGGGCATAAACTTCTTTCTCTAGTCTACCTCTTTATGGAATGTTAGCATGAGAAGTGTGTTTTGGGATCATTTAGTACAATAATCCTCAGCCTGGGTGCATTTTAGAATCATGCAGAGACTTTTTCAAAGCACCCTTAGTAGATTCTCATGTGTGGTGAGACCCCTGCTACTCCTCTAAGACTAGAATAAAAGCTCCATGCGGTTGGGGCTCTGTCTTGCATAGAGAATCCTTGAATCCCTGGGTCCCCACACAATGAATGTTTAGGGGAAGAATGAATGAGACCCCTGCCCTCATCCGTAGCCTCTTCTCTGACTACTCTCTCTTCTCTACCATGACTATTCTCTTCGCTACTATGGTCACTCTGACTGCTTGCCTTTGCATGGACTGTTCCCTCTGTCTGGGATCCCCCTCCCCCTGGAATAGACGCCCCCTCTGATTAGATGAGCTAACATCTGCACAGTGCTCAGAACCGTGCTGGACGTGTTTGGGTCCTGCATGGGGGCTAGGTATGGCTGTTATCCTCTTCTCCTTTGGCACGCTCTGGTCCTCACTGGCCTAAACTGGACTGCATTTTGTTTCAATGGCTTGTTTACTTTTTTGTCTCCTCAGCAACAAACCAGGTGTTGGCAAGTGGGTACCATATCCTTTATCTTTGTATCCACAGCAGCTAGCTAGTGTGGTGCCTGGCACACAGTAGGTGCTAAGTGAATGCATGTGGAATGAGCAGAAAGACCAAGCTCCTAGGGATACAGTTTGAAAAAACTAACTTTAAAGTATTTTGAATGAAGGGCTAGTTGAGCAAGAACGAGTGATTTCGCTAGGTGTGGTGCCATTGCTGCCTGATAGACACGGAATCCTGGGTGAATGGTTTAATCCATGGTGGGTGGACTGTGGGCCGGGCAGGCAGGTGGGTGGATAGACAGATGGGTGAAGAACTGGGTTGATGGATGGCTTTCACCTTGTGTGGAGGAGGGCCAGGGTTTGGAGAAGACCAGGTGGGAGGGAGGGTGGGCAGGAGAGAGCTAATTTCACACAGTCCAGCCAGTGAGGTGTGAATTGGGGTGGGGGCATCTGAGAAAGCCATCCCCATCTTGCCCTGGTGAGGCTCAGGGAAGTGTTGCTCCTGCAGGTTTCCACCTGCGGGGGAGGCACTGGCCGGTGACCCTGAGGTCCATTTAAGGCAGGCAGAACCGAGGAGCTGCCGGGGGCTGAGTCAGGGCGGGTGGTGTTGGGGAGTGGGCTTAACTGGAGGGAGTCTGGAGACCTGGAGCCAGGGCTTCTGTTCCTCTGGGGGGTTGGTGGAGAATTTCCGTAGGAAGGGAACCCGGGCAAGTCACCCCACAGAGCATGGCCAAGGGCAGATCTGGGCCGGAGTTCAGGGAATTCTGCCAGAAGGGCCTTCCTTTTTTTCTGTTGGCTGGGTAGGCAATTGGTCAGTTCAACTGGTCGACCAAATAGCCAGGTGGTCCGTCTGTCTGGCAGGTAGAGATAGTTTGTCCAGCCATCACCTGGAAGGGACACTGGGTCAGGAAGTCACATTGGTGGGTGGGAGCACGTGGCAGGTACGTATTGTTGGCTGAGATGAGTACTAGGTGTGTAAGCAGTAGGAGTCAGGAGAGAGAAAAGAGGGGTCCAGTCTCTCTTTTCTGGGGTGCCTCAAAGAGTGGTTCCTGATGGGTTAGGACTGTGTCTTTAGAGACCCTTGGAACGTGGGGGGTTGGTTAGAATAGTACTGTAGGAAGTAGGTGCTGCTTCAGGGGCCCAGGGCTGACGAGACCAAGTGTTCTTCAATGAAGGATAATCCCACACAACCCAGAATGATCTCACTCCAAAGGCCAGTGTATTCCTTTGGGGAAATATTACATCTAGTCCAATGGAACATTGTCTATGAATGGCTCGTAGGGCTAACCTCTGCTCCCTTCCATACAACCAGACCTCCAGTGCCCTCTTCATTCTCTTCCTTCTCCTCTCTAGAAGATACTCAAGTTGTTAACTAAGTTCGTGGAGTGCCATGAGCTGTAGGGAGGGAGGTGGCAAGTGAGAAGTAGAAACACCATCTGGCTCCCTCCTGCAGTGGGAGGTTGGACCATAGGCCTGGAGGAGGTGGGCTTCTGGGAAATGCGTGGCAAGAAATCCTCCCCTTTTCCTCCAGCTGGGAAATCAGAGGCCCACGGGGGCCCAGTGAGCCTCCCAGCTCAGGGATGAAGAAGGGCAGTGACCCGGAGGTTGCCTCTCCTAGTGTGGGCTTCAGAACTGCGCCTCCCCCACCCCCATGTTGGTTCCTTCCCTCATCTCAGGACTGGGCTGCCATGGGCAGACAGGCCAAGAAGGAGCGGGGAGCCTGGCGGGAGGCTGCTTCTCTCAACACCATATGTCCCAGAAGGACAAGATGTGAAAATATAAAAAGCCTCTGGTCTTGGTGCGGGATCACATGGATCACATGGATCACATGGCTGGGCAGCCTGTCACCCTGGCTTTCGGGTTCTCTCTGCCCAGGAAGGGTGAGGCCCAGCCTGCAGCTGGAGCTGGTCTTGGTAAGAACAACACCTCTGGCTGCAGAGGCCATCCTCTCGAGGTCTCCGGGAGATGCCCACCCGCCCCGTAGGATAGGCTGGCGGGGCACCATATTCATACCCATTTCTCCAACAGGAAAACTGAGCCCTGGCTCCATGGCTGGCTATTGGCGCTGCGACTCAGACACATGTCTTCAGACTCTTACTCCAGTGCTCACTCCTCGACAGCAGGATCCAGCTCTCTCTTTGAAGGCGGGGAGGTGGGGCTGCCCACCTGTTAGGAGGGAGCAGTCACCTTGGAGGCCTTTTCCTAGGGGGTGTGCTGTGGAAGTTTGTGTGGAAGGCTCAGCCCTCTCTGCTGTGGCTCAGCAGAGACAGTGTGGGAGCCAAAGAGGCCGGCCCTTCCGGGGCCGCTTCAGCGGCTGCGTCGTAGGATTGGTACCCGGCAAGATGGGGATCTCAGAGGGGGCAGCTGACGTGTCATGACAGGTAAGGAAGCAGCTTTCAGAGGACTTGGTGAAGCCCTGTCAGCCCAAATCCATGGGCATCTGGGAGGCAGCCAGTGAAGGAGAGGGGGCCACCAGGCCAGGCTTGATGATGCTGGGCTCCCTGCCCATCACTCCGCTCACTACCGTCTTATAGACACTGGGCACTCCAAGGGCCACCTCTGGTCCCCCTGGACAGTCATGAGCCTCTGCCCCTGGCTTCCTCAAAAACTCTGCTTAATGCCCATAGATTGCCTTGGGGCTCCCCTGGGTCTCTGCTCAGCCCAGCAGCCTGGGCCAGGATGAAAGTGAAGCTGTCAATAATTCATGGACTAGCTCCCCCTCACTTCCCCTGCTTGGCGGGCTGTAAATATTTCACGGTTTCAGGGGGGCAGAGGTGGCCCAGCAGACTCCCAGGATGGGGCTCGAAGGAGCCTCACCCTTTCCCAGAGGCTCCGGGCCCTGCCACCACACACAGAGGGAGTGGAGAGGCTGTCTAGAGCTACTGACTGGGCTGACCTTGACTTCTCTGGTGGGGACAGGAAGCCAGCCCTGAGGCCATCCTCAACTCTGTCCTCTTCCTCGCCTCCAGTTCTCTTGGATTCTCCCCTCCTCTGCCAGGCTTCCCATCTCACCTGCTGTGCTTCCAGCCTTGACTGTCTCCTTCCCGGGCAGTGGGCCAAGCCATTCTGACCTTGCCCAGCCCAGGGAGGCTGGCAAAAACAGCAGTCTGACCCTGCCAGTGCCTTGTCTCAGAGCTTCACAAACTCCAGCTTGCTCTCGGAGGGGAAAAATCCACCGTTCCCACCCCACCCTGCAGGGCCCTGTGCACTTGGCCTTCTGGACCTCTGAGCTCTTTTTCCCAGCCTCTCAGTCTGCTCCCCTGTGCTCTCATCTTCCTGTTCTTGCACCTCTCGGCTTTTACCCACCTTTTAGCCTTTGTTCTGTGTCCCTGTGCCAGGGGGTGATGAGGGCTCAATTCCAGAGCTCTTTGTGTCTCCAAGCTCACGGGGGGTCACTGATGTTCCGAGCCAGGCCTACCATGCTATGTAAGCCGACGTGAGACCCCTGCTGGGCCAGTGGCTTCTCTCTTAGGGTAATGTGTGTCCTGTTCTTCTGAACCCTCGTGTGTTTGTCTATAAAATGGGGATGGTACTATGTACCCCACAGGGTAGTTGTGAGGCTTGGAAGGAAGGTCTCCAAAGGCCCAGCCCAGGCTGCAACGTGGGGTCGGTCCACCAGCTGGACCAGCTGTGTGCTCGTATGCCCTCTGGGGACTGTGGGCTGCTGACTCTCCCTTGGGGACGGGGCATGGGTGGGGGGAGAAGTGGAGGCCATTCTGTGGAAAGGAGCCAAGGAAACAGAAGAGGGCCAGGGGCACAGAGAACCCTCTGAGGGGGTCTTCTGAGAGGTAGGATAGTTGGAAGCCACCCCCTCCCCCGGGAGAGTGATGGAAGGAGAACAGTCCAGTATAAGGGTGCATTCTGGAGGACACTGCTCCAGGGTATTGGGGTGGACCCCACTGAGACCACCAGAGAGAACACAGAACTTTCCATCTGAGGGTGTGTGCTTATCCACCGGTCCCCTACAGTCGGTTGAGGGTTGGCTCCAAGGGCCTAGGTTTCCTGAACGGATGGACTACACAGGCAACCACGCCCACTGTGTTCACAGCTGCACAGAGACCTCGGGGGCAGAGGGGGAAGGACTTACTGAGAGCGTTGGAGGTAGGTCCCAGGCCATGGACCTGTGGCCAGAAGACAAAGGAGAGAGCAGCAGGAGACCAGGATGCTGACCACAGGAGTAAGGCTAAGGCAGACAGAAGAGGAGAGCGTGTGGCTGGGGTGCAGTGGCCTCCTCCCTGATCTTCTCCCATTCATGTGCTCATTTGTTCATTCATTAGTGAGTTATTGACTGTCCACTAGGCACCACAGAGCAACCAGATCAATCCTAAAATGCCCAGCTCATCTTCTGCTCCTACTCTGGGCCTCAGGTAACTTAGAACCAAATGAGGGCCTAAGGTAGATCTGATGGGTGAGTGGCAGGTGAGTGGCCTTCTCTTGAGGCTGTGGGGAGCCCTGGGGAGATGTCTTCCCTTAAGCTTCTTCTCAGGGCTCAGTAGACCTTTATTTCTCCTCCCAGGGCACCTGCCCTCCTCCTGGCATGAAAGGGACAGGTGCTCCATCTGGGAGAGCCTCTCCTTTCTGACATCAGGTAGACCTTGGCAGTGATGCTGGAGGCAGGAACTGGAGGCCCATATGCGGATCTGGAACTGAGAAATGTCCTTTTTTCTCTTCTCTCTCCCCCTCTCTTCTCAAACATTTCCAGAAATACTACTGAGTATCAATCCCTGAACATCCATCCAGCCATTCCCTCCTCTAGACAGTGTTTCCCCGATCTGGGACAGCAAAGAGGAAAAGGGAACACATTGGTCTCCTTGTTCTGAAAATCCTGTAATCTCCCTGGAAAGACATCCTCAGTCCTGCCCCAGCCGCTCCTTTGCTTCGTGTCTTTGGATGAAGTCACTTACCCCTGAAGCTCAGCTTCCTCTTCTGCAACCTAGAAGCTGTGAAAAATGATGATAATCAGCTCCCCGTGTTGTTAGGAGGCTAAAATGAGAGTCAGAATGTGTGAAAGCATTGCAAACGGTGGAATATTGTACCCGTGGAAGTCCTGCCCCTCTCTCACTTTTATCATCTTCCTTAGCCCCAAGGAAGAGAGGTTTTCTTGCAGCGGGAGGGGCTTTGCCAGTGCTCCCGGAAACACCTGTTTCTCAAGTCTGCCACACATGGGATGCCTGGAAGAAATGATTTTAATTGATAATCAGCTTCATTAGGGGTCTGCTGCAGAGATGGATCTGCTGGGCTCTCCTCTGCAAAGACTTGGGCCTCCCCAGCTGTACATAGCTGGGCCATGCAAAGGCCTAGAGGCAGGAACTGCAAAGGAAGCAGCAGCTAATGAAAAATTCAAGCTAATTGTTGGCTAAAAAGCCCTATCTGCTTCAAATGGGATTCTCGAGGCTGGGAAGGGGGATGTGGGGTGGCCTGCGGCTACTCTCTGTTTGTCAGGAGCTGGCTTCCTGGAGGACCCAGGAGCAGGGTCTAGAGAGGATGGGGAGCTTCCTGGGCGGGCAGCCAAGGAGGGGCGGGGAGCGTCTCGGAATCTCCGGCTTGCATCGTGTTAAAGCACAGTGTCTCTGTCTACACAGCCGTGTCTATGTGTGTGTGCATGCGTGTGCATGCACTTAAAAAGTGGCCTTTTTAAGTCCCCAAAGTAGTCAGGACGCCCTCTGAATTGGTCTGTGATTGGAGAAACTCCCTCTCCGATAGGAAGGGCGCACATCTCATCTGAGATGCCAGGAAAGATGTGTGTGCTCTGATGCAGGGGAAACCAGAAATGTGTTTGGTAGTAAAGGGAACGAGTGATGAATTAACTGAAGGATACCAGTGGTATCGGTAAGACAGCCCCAGCTGGGCTAGTGTGTGCAGGGAGTGAGAACTGTATGAATTGTATGACAGGCGCAGCCAATATGGGTGGGAAGGAGGAGAGAGGCAGGCTGCGAGAGAGGAGGGCTGCCGCTAGCTGTGCGGGTGCTGGGAGTGGTCCCAGTGGCAGGGATGAAGAGTGGAGAAATTAGATCAGACTACATGATAAACAGATTGAGGTTGCAAGAAATGGCCATTAGGACGGGCTGGAGAGTTGAAAGCAGAAAAGACAAAGTATAGGGAACGTCTGTACATGGGTCTGGAAAGGGAGGTTGGCATCTTGGAATTGGCATTCCAGGGGCCATGCAGAGAGCAACGTCTGCCCCCAAACCATACTTGAGGCCCAGTGAGGAAGGTCTGTGCTTCCCAAGGTCAAAGCTAAAGGAGGACGCTGGCCTTTTTGACAGAATTTCCAGAGTCCTAGTTCATTATGGAATGTAATTTTGAGCGAAACTCTGTCAAGCTGGTTTTTATTATGATCTGTTTGCCTGATACTGACCTCTCTCATCGAGTGTGATCTGTACCCCCCAGATTTCCTCCCTGTGGAGGAATAGATTCTGCAGTGTGGCAGAGTGAGATGGGCTCAGAGCCTGGGGTCAGACAGATGTGGGTCCAAATTCTGACTCACCACTTCTGGGACACTTTTGCTGAACCCCAGGGGTAGGTTACATTGATTTCTAGGACTTACTTACCTCTGTCTCTAAACTCCACAGCACAATATGGAGAAATAACATACCTTTTTTTTTTTTTTTTTTTCGAGACAGAAAGAGTGCAAGTGAGTAAGGGGAGGGGCAGAGGGAAAGAGGATCTTAAGTAGGCTCCCCACCCAGTGTGGAGTCTGATGGTTTGGACTGGGGGCTCGATCTCAAGACCCTGAGATCATGACTTGAGCCAAAATCAAGAATCGTATGCTTAACCAACTGAGCCACCCAGGGGCCCCCAGATTACATACTTTTGAGTGAAAGTCTCATGTTATTATGGGTCTCTGCCTGACACTGGCCTCTCTGTAGAGTGTAAGCCAAGACTATATAAACCCAAGATTTCTTCATTGTTGAGAACCTCTGCCTTTAGACGATGAACTCCTCAAGGGTGGGGACCACTTCTATTTTTCTGTGGGTCCCAAACACCTTGATCTGTGCCTTGAGTGCCAGAGTCATACATGTTTGGGACACTGAAGTGGTCTTGGGCAACATCCTCTCTCAGACCTTGGTTTTCTCACTGGTAGAATGTGGATAAGCAGTAGTGCCCACCTCAGAATCGCTGTGTGTCCTGAATGAAATAAGCCCCCTCATGAAAGTTCCATTGGACATCCGCACATGAGTAGATGTTCACACGCTCTGTGAGTGAACGAACTTTCCGAGTCTGGCATCTTTTAATGGAATGGAGGAGGAATTCTCACTCCTCAGGTGAGGGTCTTAGAAGGGACCATAGATTCTGGGAGACCTTTTCTTGGGGTTTTGCCTGACTCCACTTTGTAAAGTTTCTTGAAATACCCTCAGTTTAGGCTTTCCTGGCAAAGGACCCAGAACTGTCCTTCCCACAGAGGTTTCCAGGGCCAGGGAGCCTGGTTAGAGGCAGAGATGGGCAGTGGAGGGGCGCCTGGGGGGTTCAGTAGTTTAAGCCTCTGCCTTTAGCTCAGGTCCTGATCTCAGGGTCCTGGGATTGAGTCCTGCATCAGGCTCCCTGCTCAGGGGGGAGTCTGCTTGTCTCTGTTGCCCTCTACCCCTCCCCCTGCATTTTCTCTATCTCTATCTCTCTTTCTCACACAAATAAATAAATCTAAAAAAAAAAAGAAAGAGAGAGACTGGCGGTGGAGAGGGTGGGGAGAGGGAAGGTGGAACACTTGTGTGTGAGAGTGGGCTTGGCTTTTCCTTTCTGCTCTGAGGCTTGAACAAGCAGGAACAAGCCATGTTCATGCACCACGAAGACTGCAGCTGGACTTGGAAGAAACTTCCTGAGGCCTGCAAAGCTGACAGTCTCGTTCTCTCTCAAGAGATTGTTCCTGAAGCTGAAGCAATTCCTGATAGTCTGCTTCAAGAGAAAACAGCCATGATGACCTCTCCATTGTTTTATTTTATTGCTTTCTTAAATACACGGTGCGTGGAAGAATGAAGTTTCACAAAAGATTCAAACAGTAGGCACACTGGCAGGTAAGTAAATGGTGAATGTCCCCTTGGTCCCCAAGCTACCTCCTTCATTCCCACTTCTCTCCAGAGGGCCACTACTGTTAACGATTTGATGAGGATTCTTTCAGAATTTCATCTACCCACTTACATGTTTATGTACATGAATGAAAACAGATAGAGTGCTTCTAAGCATAAAAGGATAAGTATTTGCATTTTTCTATAACATGTTTTTCTGGGAAATATGTTTGGAAATCTTTCCATGTTTGTACGTATAGATTGGCCTTAATTTAAACAAATAATGCCTCCAAAGCATTGTGTAGTATGGATTATAATTTTTAATTATCTTTAATGGGTATTAGATGGGTATTCTGATTACAAATGAAATGGAATATGTTAAACGTTATTAATTAACCGTTAAATTTTGTATGGGATTGCCTATTCATAATTTCTGTCCATTTTTATGTATACTGCATATTTGGTCTTTTCTAATTGATTTTAAGTTACTTCCTGGAGGCCCAGATGTTAATCTGTCATGTGTTATATATATGGCAAATATATACTCCCAACTTCTTGCTTGTTTCTTTTGGTAAGTCTTTTATTATACAAAAGTTTTAATTTCTAAGTTGTCACATCTGTCAACTTTTTTTTGGTCAACTATTTTCTTTATGGCCTTCAGGTGTTATGTTTTGCTTAGGAAGGTCTTTCTCAGCCCTAGATGACATACTTTTTAATTTTCATGTGATTTGGGGGGTGTTATTTATCTATTTGTTAGAGAGAGACAGAGCACAGGCAGACAGAATGTCAGGCAGAGGCAGAGGGAGAAGCAGGCTCCCTGCCAAGCAAGGAACCCGATGTGGGACTCGATCCCAGGATCCTGGGATCATGACCTGAGCCTAAGGCAGCTACTCAACCGACTGAGCCACCCAGGTGTCTCTTTGTGTGATTTTTAAAAGTTGTTCATGTCTGGTATTTTGACGTACTTGGAATAATTTTCGTTGGTAGCATGAATCTATTATTTATTTGCTGTTGGAACATGTTAACGATGTAGAAAGGCAAAGAAGATTCCAAATAGCAAAGAAATGTTTAGCTTTGAAACCATGTGATTATATATTTTTATTTTGGAGGGTCAGTTTTTAAGAAATTTCTAGAGCCACCTGGGTGGCTCAGTAGGTTTAGCATGTCTGACTCTGGATCTCAGCTCAGGTCTTGATCTCAGGGTTGTGAGTTCAAGCCCCACCTTGGGCTCCACACTGTGGAGCCTACTTAAAAAATTTTTTCTAAAATGTTTGTGATAATAAATTTAAACAATGCAGAAATACATAATGTAAAAACTGAAGGTCCCTCAAGCTTTCCTATCCAATCCTCCTTTGGGTGAATTGAATTTTTTTTATAACAAGCCTGTCTCACAAAAGTAGGACATGTTTGTTGGCTATTTGTATCTCTTCTATGAATTACATCTTTGTATATTTTACCTGTTCTTTTTTTCTATTGGGCTATCTTTTTTGTGTTAATTTGCAGACAATCTTTATATATTAAGGCATTAGCTCTTTGATTATTATATATGATCCAAATATTTTGGACATTCCAGTCTGTAATGATGATCTATTTCAGAATTTATTATCAATTTTTGTTTCATTTCTGTGGGGCTGAGCATTATAATTCCCTGAACCAGGAATAAAAACAGCAGGGTCTGTGACTTCCCACATCCGCAGACTAGCTGTACAACTGCGTTTAGTCACTCAGGATCTGTGCCTCTGTCTTCTCTCCTGCAAGGTAAAGATAGTGCTTTAGGCTCTAGGACCCCTAACTTCTGTGATTTTTATTACTCAGCTGCTGTATTTGTAATGGCCTTATTTTCTGAACAGGGATATGGCAGATTCACATCCTGAATATGTGTGCATATTCAGTCTATAGTAGTGATCCTGATCCCCAGCAGATACACTGAACAGAAACCTGGGAAGTGGGGTGAATATTAGCTAAAGAGCAGAAAGGCACAGACATGGGTGGGGACAGTCCTCCAGAGATGACGCGGAAGGGTCTGAGAAGCAGGAGATGAGACTTGGCATGTAAGACCAGTCCTTTTTCCTATGTTGACTCAGATTTGGATCTGGAAAATGAGAATGGGGACTGGGAGGAGACTTGGGGTTTCTGAGCTTCTTGCCAGCTCTGCTCTTCTGTGATGACCCACAGGAGTCACAGGTGGGTGCTTCATCGGCCACTGGGCTGGCTCTTTGTCTGGTCCCCCACCTCCCTCCTGCAGGAGGTGACCTCTCCCTTTCTGTCTCCCTCCCTAACACACTGTACATAACAGCTTTTGCGTGAATACCATCGATTGGGCAGTTAGTGCCCTGTCTCTGTCTCAGCAACTTGAGAGCAAGACTTCTCAATAACTTCTTAAAAACCTTAATAGAAAATGTTCTAGGGGCACCTGGGTGGCTCAGTGGGTTAAAGCCTCTGCCTTCGGCTCAGGTCATGATCCCAGGGTCCTGTGATCGAGCCCTGCGTGGGGCTCTCTGCTCAGTAGGGAGCCTGCTTCCCTCTCTCTCTCTCTGCCTGCCTCTCTGCCTACTTGTGATCTCTGTCTGTCAAATAAATAATTAAAAAAAAAAAGAAAAAGAAAGTGTTCTAGGGGTGCCTGGATGGCTCAGTGGGTTAAGCCTCTGCAGTCAGCTCAGGTCATGATCTCAGGGTTCTGGGATCAAGTCACGCATCGGGCTCTCTGCTCAGTGGGGAGCCTGCTTCTGTCTCTCTGTCTACTTGTGATCTCTCTCTGTCAAATAAATAAATAAAATCTTTTTTAAAAAAGAGAGAAAGAAAACGTTGTAATCCCTCCCCTGCCCTGTCATCGATACATACTCGTAGAAAAAAAACAGTTCATAAAGCAGGTGAAGTATCCTGTTCATGGGAGACAGTGGCTGTTAGCACTTGGTCATCATTCCTTGTCTCTTCTATGTGTTCTTTCTTTGTAAACTGTAGACACAATTTTGTATTTGGAGTTTTTCTCTTATGGCGCAATTATTTCTTTATTTTGTCAAACGTTCTCCATAAGCATCATTTATGATCACTGTATATCAGCAGGGCAGGAGATTTTATTGTTCAAAGATGTCTTCCCATGTATACACCATTTTTCCCCCCAGACTACAGTGAAGAGTTCGTGTGGCTCTCTCTCTTGTGGAGGACGGCAGTGAAGCTCCTGGCAATTGGCAGGGCTTCCCTGAGTCCTGGAGCTGGCTGGCTGCGAGGTGGAGCGAGTCTGTAGCTGACATCTGCTTGGGACAATTCACTGTGTTTCCACATTCACCTTGGTCACTTCTTCCAATAATTCTGTCCGGGAGGTGGCTAGGAATGACTATCGTCTTTGCCGAGAGCACACTGAGGCTCAGAGAGTTGAGTGACTTGCCCAAGGACACAGAGCGTCGGTAGCGGGGCCAGACCTGGAATCCTCCTCTCCTGACTCCAGATCTGGCACTCGCGTGTCCCCAGTTGAGGATTCTTTCCACCAAAGTCCCAGTGCGACAGGAACCTTGAGTGATGCTGATTGGCAGCAAGATTTCAGAAATGAGAGGTCAGAGTTATTGCTGGAGGGAAAGCCAGTCTTCTAATCAATCCAGACATCATTTATTTATAACTGCAGAGGCTCGAAGAAGGTGTATGTCAGCAGAGGAGGCGGAGGGGAAGAAGCAACAGAGCTCATCCCAGAAGGACCAGAGGTGGGGCTGGGCCAGAGGAGGCTGGGCCTGGGGAGGCAGGAAGAGGAGAGAGGGCAGAACTTGGTACGGGGGTTCCTCCTGGCACAGGTCCTGGCAGAAAGCGCCTCTCCCTGGTCGATGGGATGGACCTTGGAGAATCCTCCTTCCTCTGTCCTTCTGCATTAGTTTCTTTAAAAGAAATGTGCTTTTGTCACTTTCCTCTCCTGGCCTTGACTCCTCTGGACAGAAATAGCCGGAAAGAAACTGCTCCGTTGGCCAGAGCAAATGGTGGGTTTGGTGTTTTTCCAGAAAGCACTGGTCTCGGGTTGATTTTTCCAGAGCCGACCTGCCTCGTCTGATTGTCCATCAGCTTCGAGACTGCTCGGTTCTGTGGCTTAGGTCCTCAGGGATGAGGGCTGGGAGTTTGTCCCCTCTCAGCCCAGTCACTACCTGGGGACAGCAGGTGAGCCACAGTGAGAGGTAGTGGTGGTGGGGGGGTAGGGCTGCTCTGGGAGACAGGAGACCTGGGTGTCTTTCCAGCGTGTCACTGCACACTGAGTACTTTGGGGTGGATTGGCTTCTCAGATAAGCCCTCGGTTTCTTCATCTCAAAAAGATAAGGTGGTTGAAGAAGAAGACATCCAGGGCCTGTGGGGCTCTGGTGTCCCTTGATTCATTTAGAGATAGTAGAGCTCAGAAGACAAGCGTGTGGATCCTGGAGACAGATCTCGGTGGCCCAGGCTGCGTTCAGCTCCACAACCGGCTTGTTCGTTGCTGTTAACCTGTTAAGAGTAAGTCACTCAACCTCGTCTGCTTCTCTTTCCTCACCTACCCAACGGCAACAGTTGCTAACTCGCTGACTTATTAGGATGATTACATGGGTTAATTTGAGGAAGGCCTTGGACTAGTGTGTGGTACACGGCAAGTGCTTTTGAAATAAATGTGTATTACGATTAAGCTCCAGGGAAGGTGGGACTGGATGCCGGGTAAGTCTCCTCCCTCCCCCAAGGCACGCTGCTTGGCTGGGCTCACACTAGCCAGTATTGTTTCTTCCTCCGGGAGCACAGCTGGGACTCCATGGGAGTGTCAGTCAGGAAGGATCCGTGCCTCTGCACAGCCAGCTCGCCCTCAACACCGAACCCATCGTGCCAGTAACTAATTCGGATGATTTCAAAGAGCCTGCCTCCTACATTGTTTCATTGAATCCTCTCTCAACCTGGGGAATCCCTAGGTGGGGATCACTCCAAGCTCACAGATAAAATCCAGAGGCTCACAGAGTTGCACGACTAGGGATGGCGGGCCCGGGACCCAGCTTGTCCTGTTTGCCTGTGCATCTGGGATGAGGGCCTTCTGCCAGCAGGGGGATGGATCTGTGCTTGGGGTCACCTTGCAAAGCACAGGGTAGCTGAGGCTGGGAGGGGGGATGGCTATGTGCCAAGCCAGTGGAACTGATTTTTACTGATCATATTAAAAAAGTGTGCAGGCTGACCATGCTTCTGAAACTTGCTCCCTTATTGTTGGACATTTATTCTCAATTTTGAGATAGCATTAGGTACTTCTTAAACTAGTAAAAAATAATTCTTTCAGAACCTTAGAAGCAGTTACATGTGTCTTGCTGATGACTCCAAAAATTGGTCCAGTTTTTCAAGAGAACAATCCAGTAATATTTAAGAGCTATAAAATTATTCCTACCCTTTGACCTGATAATTCCACTTCTGAGAATATACTCCAAGGAAATAGCTTAAAGGAGAAAAAAAAAAGAAAGAAAGAAATTTGTACTTAGTTGCTCTTAGAAATGCTATTTATAAAAATTGGAAACAACCCAAATGCTCAGCCATCAGCGTTTGGCTTAAAACTCGTGGTGTATTTACATTCTAGAATATGATAGAGCTTTTAAAAATGACAAATATGGGAACCATCTCAAGGCACGGACAAGTACACACATACAAAATAATGATAAGTGGAAAAGGGGTAAATATGTATGTTTGTATGCATTTTCCAATGACAACTACACAAAACAGGCCAATATTTGTTCAGTGAATTGATAAAGGTTAGTTGCAAATTGGCATTGCTTTTAAAATTCATTAAATGGTTTAAGCTCACAGTACAAATAAAATGAGTACTTTTATTACTCATGGATGAATAGGACCAGCTACATCATTTGCAGGGCTCACTGCTAATGAAAATGTGGGGCACTTGGTACGAAAATGGACATTTCAAGATAGTGGCAGCTGAGCTTTACCAAGTGTGGGTCCTTCAGGCCCTGAGTCCCGTGTCACTGCATTGTAAGCCTGTGAAGCCAGCCCTGGCTGGAGCTGTCAATCCAATCTACTCACTTCACCAATGAGTAAAATGAGTCTCTGAAGTTCAGCTCTGCATAGAAAACCTCAGAAGCACCAACAGTCCCACGCCCCTTGGAGCTCGGGGTTAGTGCAGAGGTTACCGAGCACCAGAAGGTGTCATCTAGATGGGATGTGGTCCCAGAACTCTGGCCATTTGTCCCTTGGCCTTGCTGTTCCAGCTGGACGGTCCACTGTGCTTCGCTCACCTACCCATCTGTTCATTTAGCAAGCATTTATTCACCTGTCACGTGTCCCAGATGCTGTGCGGACTGATGGGGACACCGAGGACGAAAACGTGGGAGCTTAGGGTTTACTTGCGAAGACAAAGGAGATACCTGATGAGAGAATCATATTTGGTAAAAGCTATGGTAAGCTTGGACTAGTGGTTTAGCCGTCGTGGGGGAGGCGGTTGTGGGGCGCCAGGGCTCCTCAGGAGGAGCTGACGGATGCCAGAGTCTTGAGGAGGGAGTGCCTTGAGAAGGAAGGTGAAGGGTACCCGGCTACACAGGAAACAACATGCTTTGCAAAGCCCAGTTGAGGAGCCCTGCCAGTAATGGCTTTGGGAGCACTGTCCTCTGCTCCATTAATATGAAGACAAGCCAACTAAAGCCCTAACATCTTCACATGAAGACAGGCTGGGAATTTCCCATTCTGTATTTATTTAGCAGACTTTATTACATTGCGGCCCATTGTCCCAGCCTACAGAATCTTTTAAGATGGACCCTGACATCTTTCCTGGCTTTAGGCCCCATCAGGCTGAATCGGCATGCTATCCATTTCCATCTCCAAGTGGGCAGTGAGCCTTCTGACCAGGACAGAGTCGACGCCTGGGACCTAGAGCAGCCTCCATGGCTGCCCTCTGTTGGAGACTTCTGTAAGCTGTCCCCAGGACTTTGTGAGAGGCTCTGCTGAATGTCTTCTGGACATCGCAACGTAGTGGTTTTCTGGTCCATTACAAAGGAATCTTGGGAGATGGGCAGTGTTGTTTTTGGAGAGCCTGCTTGCCTTCTACTAGGCACTGCTCGCCATTCTGAAAACTTGCAGACAGACTAGGTGTGGACACTCATCCCCCACCCCCCCAGAAATTTCTGCTTTGACCTACTCTTGAGAACTAGGGGTTGTCCATACTGAGCTTAGAAACAGAAAAATACAGACAGAGTTCCTTCCCTCCCTCTCTCCCCCTGCCTGTCCCAACACACACACTGTCCTGGACGCACATCTAATCCCTGTCTCGAAGGTCAGTACTATCAGATGCCGGCCCCTTGTGTGGGGAGCCCTGTGTGTCATGTCCTTGACTATGACTATGACATGTCCTATGGCTATGACAGACTTCTCCATTCGAGGCTGATACAAATGCCCAGGGAAGCTGAAACCAGACAATGACCACAGGACTGTTCAACCGATTTTTCTCTTAGAACCTTCAGATATTGTCTTTTACTACCCAGCTGAGTTTGTTCTTGCTACAATTCTAGCTTTAAGAATTAATCGTCTTTTGTATTTACATGTAAATGGTTGGTAGTAAGAGAAAATATTTGACTGAGAAAAATTTCACCCCTTTCATAGTACCAAAAAGAATCCTCATTAACAATCTGTGATAACCATTTTGGTCAAGTCTTTCTGCCTATATGGAGAGAGAGGAGTAGATGAATGGGCACTTAGGTCGTTAGAGAAATAATTTGGCCAAGATGGAATCATACTGCGCAGGGCACTTTTACTAAACATGCATTAAATTTAATTGAACTGAAATGTTTAATAGCACAATAAGAAACTCAGTGAACTGACACAGAATTTCTGAACGTCAGATCAGTGACTTTCCCCACAAAAACATTAGTTCTTAAAATAGCCTTCAAAATTAACAGCAAACGCCGTAAATATTAGGAGAGTAAAGTAAGTTCTAAACAAAATTTCAATCGGAGACACTATCCAGTGACTCTGTTTCGAGAAACATGAAAATTAGCACATTACTCTTTGGCCTCACTCTCCCACAACACAAGGTGCTTATGAAATGCACTGTTTTCCTATTGTCCAAAGAAGTAACACTTACTTTCTGTTCTATAACTGCAATTTCTGGTTCCTTACTCTATGGATCATGGACTACTATGCCCCTTGTCGGTTTTTTAACCATAAATTTTCTCTCTTCAGATTATTTTGCTTCACTGTCTGGTTGACTAGGTTTATTATCAAGTAGTTTTTTTGAGGGAGAGTTCTTATTGTGCATGTGGTTTGATGTCTGTCTGCTGGCTTTATACTTGAAGTTATGTATTTCTTTTCTCAGAGTGTTCTAGGCATTACTTCCCTGTCTTGAGTGTCGAGTGTTAAGGTGATGTCTGAGGCATGTCCTCTTAGGTGGCTAATAGGCTGTGCAAAGTTAACATAACCCAGCTGGGGTGGGTCCAGGCAACACCCTTCCCTTGGAGTCATTCTCTCGTACCTCATTTTCAGTCCTGAAGCAAAAAGGGTCACTCTGCCTCCACAGTGTATCCAGATTCTGACCACTTCACGTTTCTGCCACTGCCTCCCTCCTGGTGTAAGTCAGCCACAAATCCCCATTGCACTATTGTGCTTAGGTCCTAACTGACTTCTTGCTTCTGCTCTATCCTGTCCCATCCTGTCCCATCCCATTTCAGTTATGTGTATTTTATTTTTTATTTTGTTAATGTGGGTTTCACACCTGTGGTGTTTTTGTCTCTTTAATTTCTTTCCTTGGCTCTGTCCACTTAGGTTTTCTTTTTCTTTCTCTCTTTCTTTTTATTTTTAAGATTTTATTTATTTATTTGAGAGAGTGTGTATGCGAGTGGGGTCAGGGAGGGAGCAGGTATGGGAAGGGGCAGAAGTACAGGCAGACTCCCTGCTGAACGAGGAGCCTGCCCGCCACTAGGGGCTCCATCCCAGGACCCTGAAGTCATGATCTGAGCCAAAGTCAGACACTTAACCAACGGAGACACTCAGGTGCCCCAACTTTGTTTTTCTGGTATTACTTTAAATATCCATTTTTTGTTTTTCAAAGCATTTTATTAGATTTTGTTGTTACAGTTTACATACAGTAAAATTCCCTCTTTATGGTATATAGGTCTATGGGTTTTGGCAAACGCAAAGCTGTATATCCACCACCATGTCAAGATACAGACTAGTTCCATCACCTCAAATAATTCCCATGTGTTGTCCTTTTGCAGTCAACTCCCCCCACCCACCCTCTAACCCCTGGAAACCACTGACCGGTTCTCTAACCACTTTGCTTTGCCCTTTCCACTAAAATCATATAAATAAAGGTGTACGTTACATAGTCCTTTGGGCCTGGCTTTTTTCACTTAGCGAACTGTATTGGGATTTATCTAGGTCGTCCTGTGTATAGAGAGTTAATTACATTTTCTTGCTAAATAGTACTCTGTTGTTTAGATATGCCCTTTGTTTATCCAATAACTGGCTGGAGGATATTTGTGTGTTCCCAGTTTTTATTAGGACTAAATCGGCTATAAACATTCACATAGTGGTTTTCACGTTAACATACTTTCCATTTCTTGATTCAATAGCTAGGGGTAGGATTGGTAGGTTATACATAAAGTATATATGTGGCTTTGTAAGACATACTAAGCTGTTTTCTAAAGGGTGGGTAGCAGGGGCACCTGGTGGCTCAGGGGCACCTGACTTCAGCTCAGGTCATAATCCCAGGGTCCTGGGATTGAGCCCCACATCCGGCTCCCTGCTCAGTCAGAAGTCATCTCCCTCTCCCATTCCCCCTACTTGTGTTCCCTCTCTCGCTATGTCTCTCTCTGTCAAATAAATAAATAAGATTAAAAAATAATAATAAAGGGGTGGTAGCCATTTACAGCCAGTGATGTATTGAGTCTAGTTATGGCCCATTCCTAGTACTCACTATTGTCAGGACTTTTTATTTTAGCGATTCTAACAGTATGTAGTGGTTTCTACAAAAACCGCACATACTGTGGTTTTCATTTGCATTTCTTTTATGACTAATCATGTTTCCCACCTTTTCATGTGCTTATTTTCCATCTGTGTATCTTTTCTTTGTCTTCATGAAGACAAATATTTCCAAATATGTCTTCATGAAGACCAATAATTCCAAGCCTATTTATTCACTCATTGTTTACTGAAGTAGGATTAGCATATCATGTTTGGTTAGTTTCAGATGTGCAACATAGTGATTCAAAAACTCTGTACATTACTCATTCATAAAAAAAGAATGAAAGCTTGCCATTTGCAGCAGCATGGGTGGAGCTAGAGGGTATCTTGCTTGGTGAAATAAGTCAGACAGAGAAAGACAAGCACCATATGATTTACCTCTATGCAGAATCTAAAAAAACAAAAGAACAAAAAAAAGAACAAAAAAATCCATATGCCTTTTTAAGTAAAACATCTGTTCAAATCTCTTGCCTATTTTGGGATGAGGTTGTTTGTATTTCCTCAATGTTGAGTTTTGGGAGTTCTTTATGTATACTGGATATAAGTCCTTTGTCAGATGCATCATTTGCAAATATTTTCTTCCAGCCTGTGAATTGTCTTTTCATTCTCATTTCAGTCTCCTTCACAAATCTTTTTAATTCTGAGGGTTCAATTTGTCATTAAAAAAAATAGATTCTTTGGGGCGCCTGGGTGGCTCAGTGGGTTAAAGCCTCTGCCTTCGGCTCAGGTCATGATCCCAGGGTCCTGTGATCGAGCCCTGCGTGGGGCTCTCTGCTCAGCAGGGAGCCTGCTTCCCTCTCTCTCTCTCTGCCTGCTTTTCTGCCTACTTGTGATGTCTGTCAAATAAATAAATAAAATCTTAAAAAAAAATAAAAAAATAGATTCTGCTTGTGGGGTCATCTCTTAAGAACTCTTTGCCTAACCCCAAATCATAAAGATCTTTCTCCCTGATTTTCCCTTTAAAGTTTATAATTTTGTGTTTTACCTTTAAGGCTATGATCCATTTTGAATTAACTTTTGCATATTCTGTGTTTGGGGAGGGTTGGCTGGGACAGAGAGAGCAGTCCCTTCCGGAGGCATGGGGCTTTTCAAGGGGTCTAAGGATGGCAAGAGAGAAGAAACCAGGTCTTCATGCCCAGCATTCTGAAAGGTGAGAATGACCTTAAACCTCTCACTTTAGGATATGACATCTGGTACTAGGACATGGTCTCCAGAAAACCTCAGGGAAGACAGAGCTCGAATGGGCATGAGACGAGGACTCTAGAAACTGTACATCTGGGAAAGCTGCTGGGGTAAGGGATCTGGTGGCAAGAAAGAACTGGGCTTCTGGAGGGAAAACATTCAAAAAAATAACAGCATAAATGTACTGACTGTATGGTATGGAACAGTTATTCTGTGATAGGTATTTCATGTATATACTTTCTAATGCACACAGCCCAGGTAAGCAGGGAGTTATTCTTCTATACAGATGAGGGAACTGAAGTTCAGAGAAGTTAAGTTTTCTGCTCAGGGCCACACAGCTATTGAGCAGAAGGGTGAGATTTCAAGCCTTGACTGGACACTGAAGCAGGTGCTCTGTCTTCTCCAAAAAGCAATGTCCTCTGATTCAGGACTCAGGGAACACTGGATGGAAGTAGATGGTGGGCAAGGAGGGAAGAAGGCTGGAGGTTGATAAAAGGTAGATTTCCATGGGGCCAAAGGATAACAACTCTTGGACTGGGGCAGAGAGAATCCATGGAGTTGTTCTCCCCATGATGTTTTCTAAAACAGAGTTTACAACTTCTCATCCATGGAGGAAGAGGAGTCTGGCTGAGGACTGGACAGATGGGTCTTGTGGCCTCTGATGGAGGACTATATTGAGGTGGCCCTGATGGAGCCATCTGTGTCTGCTGTCCTGGAGGCTTCCTCTCAAGGCTGACTTGGCATTTTTACCCAGTCTCAGCCCAAGAAGCTGTCTGGATGACTAGGTGATGAAAAACCAAATTCCTGCCTGCCAGATGGGTACCTATAGCTCCCCTTGGCATTTCATGTGGAGCACTACCAACAGAGACCATGCCCCATCATTGGCTGTCTGTCACCGCGAGGGGTACCTAGGGGGCTCACCAGGGAGCAGGATATCCCTCCTGGGAGAGTGGGACCTAAAGTCTGGGAGAGGCAGCCCTGGCAAAGGCAGCAATTCTGGACCATTCTGTTGTGCCGTGGAAAGGTTTCCTTCCTTCTGCCAAATATGGGGACTCTTTGGCCTAGGTCACTGAGCTATTCCTGGAAGGTAGGCAACGTGCCAGTGTTCCAGGCGGGCACTGTTCTCGCTCTGTAAATAAATGCAGTGGAGCCATGGCCCAGCACCCCTAGGGACCGGCAGCCCAGTGTGCCTCTAAGCAGGGCTCCCAGAGAGGTGAGGTCAGGGAGACAGAGACCCAGAGTCTACCCATGGTCAACTTCTAGGTGGTCCCAGGTGGGCATTCCAACCTTTGTTCAGCCCCTTGTTGGCCCCTCATGGACAGCGGTGGTCAGGGAGGGGTCTGGTGCCTGGCTTTGGGCTCTGGAGTTGGAGGTGAGGATCTGGGTGGGCAGTGTCTGTGTGAATCTGGCCAGCCCAGGTGTCTGGAGGGGCAGGCGGAGAGCTGAAGAGGAACTGGGGCCGTCTCTACGGCAGTGGGTCTCTCCTTGGCCCAGAAAGACACAACCTGAGAGGATGAGAGTCAAGTAAACTCAAACTCATGAAGAGTTTGAGACTTCTCCGTGTCATCTAGAATACTGGAATGAGAAGTGGGACCCAGTGCTGACGTGGGGACCAGTCCACCTCCCCTTAACTAGCTGGGCAAGTTACGTAAGGCTCTGAGCCTCAGTTTCCTCAGCTGTAAAAGTCCAAGGTTGTTGAGGGGAGTATCTGACAGAGGGAAAGTGCTTAGCGTAGCGGCTAGCATGCACAGTGAGTGGTCTAAATGGGGAGCATTCTTTATCATCATCATCATCATCAGACATTTTTATTAGTGCATTTGGAGTCATACTTCTTCAGTTGGAGACTACGTCCAGTGTTTAGTTATTTCGTGAGCCTTGTGAAGCTTCTTGACCACTCTGAGCCTGGGCTCTCTAATCTGTACAACAGGGCTAATTAATAACAACAACAACAACAACAATGATGATACTTTTCAGAAAATTGTTGGGGTAACTAAATGACTTAATATAAAAGCAGCTGGCACAAGACAGGCTCCAAAGACATTGGCTTAGAATGAGGATACCCTCATCAATCTTAAGGTCTGTTTAGGACCCTCTCTCCCCAGAGAGGTACAATTTTCCATGGCAGGGGTCACCTCATGAGATTTATCACCCCAGGAGATGATACAGACTAGGGACAGAGTCAGGAGTGGTTCAGGTGCAGGTCAAGAAATCCAACCCAAATTAGCTTGAAAAACAGGGAAGACCAGGGAATTGAGCTGGGCTTCAGGCACCACTTGATCCAGGCACTCCAACAATGGCATCAGCCTACTGTCTGTCCTCCTCAAGCCCTTCCCATTGTATTGCTGTCTTTCTCAGGCAGGTTTTCTCCTCATGGTGGCAAAGCTAGCTGCGGTGGATGCCGGATAGGCTTGCTTCAGAGGAAAGAGCTACACTGCCTCGCCCTGAGCAAGCATCACACTCCTCAAAACGATGCTTTGGGTCACGTGACCTCGCCTCACCTACCACCACCACCACCCCCAGCCCCTGACCGGATTGGGGCTGATCACATGCCCAGCCCTGTGGCAAGGCCCGAGGACCTTTTGTCTGACAGGCGTACTGGAATCCATGGAGGGGGCGCCATTCCCATAAAGCAAAGATGTGCGCAGTTACCAGAAGAAGAGAGAGGGCTGGCTGGGCAGGCAGATGCAATCACTGCTGATTAGAGTTAAAAGTCAGCTCTAGGTAAACCCCCAGATGACCTAATGCATTGTCTTAATGGGCTGTGAAGGGGAGTGGGAACACTCACAGATCTCACCCTATGGGCTCCTCGCTGTGCTGGCAGGGAAGGAACCCTGGACTGGACGCCCACTGGGCTCTCTGTCCTCTGCACAAAGTCAGTCCCCCAGCTTGCCCCAGACCACACCCACACCCACACCCCTGCCTGCAAGGCAGCCTTGGAGAGCTGACTGCTCCCCTTGGGCTTAGATGGTCCCAGTGGCATGAGGGGCTGAAGGCTGCAAATTCATACCTTGCTCAGACGCATGCTGGACGGGGTCTGAGCATGCACAGACGTGGCCCTGGACTTGGAATCAGAGGCCGAGGGGCCGGTGCCATCCCAGCGGCATGACCTTGAACACGCCGCTGCCCTAGGCATCCTCTGCCCGGGAGGGGCTGGACTGTGTGGTCTCTGACGTCTTTCCTGGTGCTGTCATTCTGGGAATCTATGAATGTTATTAAATTCATGAATCGGCTTCTTTGCCTGGAACAAGTCGGCTTAAAATACATGCAAATTGCACTAAGTATAGCTGTTTCCTTGCTGAGGAGGCAGTCTGGCGCATTTACATAGTTTGAAATTGGCTGCTGCATGCATGGGGTGGGGCGCAGTGTCGGGCTCTGAGGCCCGGCTCTTCATGCAAGCAGAGTTCTGGACGGTTCCCAGCCTGGAGTCCCGAGTCCCATCGTTAGCAGGGTGGGGGAAGGGTGCTGCTCTTATTGGAGCCTAGATCAGCCAGGATCCACTCTGGGTTCTCCTTCTCTATGACCTTATTGAATCCTCAGAGCTGCCCTTGAAAGGGAGTGTTACTGTTCCCATTTAATCAACGAGATCGCCAAAAACTCAAGCCTTGCCAAAAGTCACGTAGAGAGTAAATGTCATGTGGAAGTTAGAACCCAGGTCTGGCCACTCCAACGTCTATGTGTGCTCTGCCACACTAGGCCATGCAAGGCTTCATCTTCACACGCCCAACTCAACCAGACTCCTCAGACTTTGGCTGTGCTCTTGTGGGCTGGAGCTGAGAGTCTTCATTCTTTCATTCATTCATTCATTCATTCAATCAACACATGGCTGGCGTCTGCTGAGTGCTATGCTCCATTTAAGCAATTCTGCAGTATATAGGATGGACGGGGAGCTTACCTTCTAGCAGGAGTGCGGGAAAATAAACGGGGATAAATAAATGAAACAAATTACAGGCTGACAGATGCTTAGAAGGTAACAGAGTGAGGACACCAAGAATGCCAGGAGTCAGGCCTGGAAGGGGGCTCCTTAGAAAGGACCCACCTGAGAAGGTGCCATCGAAGTTGAGAACGATGCCCGTGGTGAAGGCTGAGCCAGCGGCTCTGGGATCCCATCTCGGCACTTGTTGGCTGAGCCACCTTGGGCCAGTCGCTTGCTGTGTCCAACCTTCCAGCTCTCATCTGTGAAAAGGAAGTGATGATGCCTCTGTGGAGAGGGGGACTCTCCTGTGGAGAGGATTCACATAGAATCCTAATAGTGGGTATAAAGCACCCACCCCGCAGTCTGGCATGGGAAAGACGCCTGCTGTTATTGGGATTTTCACTGTAGTTTCCAGCCCGGGCCTGGGGCCTGCATCACTCTTGGCAGTGAGGCTGTGGGATCGAAGCCCTCAAGGGCTAACCCCAAAGACCATCCAGCCTGGTGGAGCAGATATGGGAAACAGACCAGGAATGGAGGTCCTGGTTCCAGGCCTGGCTCTTATGCCTGCTGCTTGGTGGCCTTGGCAGGTCAGGTCAGGGAACACACGAGGTCTCTATGAGTTTCCCCCCACCCCCTCCCAGGATGGCTGTGCCACATCAGGGTATAAAGTGCTTTGAGCAGCTCTGCCTCAATCCAGCTCTCTTGCCCAACTGACCTTGACACGACCTTGCACGACCTTTGCAAGTTCCTTGTCTCTGGGCCCCGGTTTTCTCACATCTGCCAAAGGGGTACAAGAATACCTACCTTGGGATCATCGTGAGGTGAAGATGGGATGTAGAATATGATAGTATGATGGCCCCTCCCTTATTCATGATTTCGTTCTCTGTGGTTTTTATTTTTTTTAAAAATATTTTATTTATTTGACAGAGAGAGAGATAGAGAGCGTGCACAAGCAGGGGAGGGGAGCTGTAGGGAGAGAGAGAGGGAGAAGCAGACTCCCCGCAGAGCAGGGAGCCCGCTGCGGAGCTTGATCCCAGGACCCCAAGTTCACAACCTGAGCCAAAGACAGATACTTAACCGACTGAGGCACCCAGGTGGCCAGCTCTCCATGGTTTTAGTTACTCTTGGTCAGCCATGGTCTGGAAGCAGGTGATCCTCCTGATAGATCTTGAGAAGGTCGACAGTAACCTAAGGCTATGTCCCCAGGCCCCTGTCATCACCCTCCCTTCATGTCAGCATTTTGTCATCCACAGCATCACAAGAAGAAAGATGAGGACAGCACAACAGGGTATTTTGAGAGAGAGGGAGAGGGATGACGTTCATGTAACTTGTGCTGCAGTACGTTCTTATAGTTGTTTAATTTTATCACTGGTGATGGTGGTTAACCTCTCACTGAACCTAAATTAAGAATTAAACTTTATCACAGATGCATACATATAGGAAAAAACAGTATATGTGGGGTTCATATATTGGCAGTTTCAGGCATTCACTGCGAATCTGGGAAGGCATCCCCCGTGGATAAGGGGGGGGCTCCCGTACTCCAAGCGCTATGCAGCCTAGCTTGAGCTCACGTTGCACTCCCCCCACCTCCCAGAGAGAGGGCATGTTGGCTGTGGAGCTGAACTAGAGCTACTCTTGAGGTGAGGGCAAGGACTGAGTCTCACCAGAGACAGCGAGCGAGTTCTCCATTGATGTGTAAGTGACTGGTTCAAGTCAGTGTCCTATGTGGTTCATCCTGAGGCCAAGGGAACTTAGGTCTGTACCTATCTCTGTAGAACCAGAAGGAACAGAGGAAATCCAGGCGTCTTGGGGCCCATGCTGTAAGCCAGTGAACCCTCACAATGCTCACATAGAAGATGGCTCAGGTTCAGAGAGGTTAAGCAACTTGCCCAGAATCACACAGCCTGTAAATGAATGTGAATCTCGTTCTGTCTGACTCCCAAAGGCTGATCGTATTTTGTGGAGCCTAAAGCTTATTCCATTTTGGGTGAGGAGGGGTAGTGGGGAGGGGACAGGAGGTGAGGGGTGATGGCAGAGAGAGGTCTTGAAGACAGACGTTTTATAAGAACACAACATGTGGTAAGAAAGTGAATAATCATCTAGAATAAAAAGAAGATAAAGAAGGGGCCTTGGGAGGGCCCATGCAAGTGAGGACCCTAGAAGCTTCTCTATAAACTCGGAAAATACCATGACCTTACCGTTGCTCATAGAAATCCCTAAGGAGCCACACGCTGGGCCTAGAGGAAATCACCTCATTGAAGCCCTTCATCTTCCAGAAGAAGGAGCAGTCATGACTAACAGGCTTTCCCACCTGAAACCCCCACCACAGAAGGGTGGTGCGTCCCAGAGAAAACACAGCTCACAGCATCCGCCATATCTGGGTCTGAGCCCTGCGCAGCACTTTCCTAGCTGTAAGGGCCTATTTTATATTTTTATATTTTAGCCAGAGGCTTCCCTGCTCCCCTTCCCACAGGGGATTCACTTAAAAACAAGTCCTGGAAACCAGCCTCAGGTAACAAAGCTCAAATACAAGGGTGGGTCAGGCCAGGTGGAGACATCCGATCAGTGGGGGATGCATAAGGTCTCCCTAGTTACCAAGGAGTAGGGGCCCCGCCCTTTGGGAGCCTTCTGGCGCCAATCCTAACCAAGGTGTGATAGGCTGGTTCAAGTGTCTACTAGGGTAAATTGTAATTCAGTTGCTCACCTAGCATGACTGTGCAGCTTTCTTTGTGTGTTACAGTCTCATTGGCCACCTGTGCGTGGCCAGACCCGACCTCATGGCCTTTGCCCTTAAAAGCCAGTCTGTGAAACAGAGAAGGGTCGCCCTCTCCTGTAAGAGGTGCATCCCCAAATGTTCGGTTAGATTCTCGATGCTTGGTGTGAAATAAAGCTTTGCTTGAACTTTGCTTTATATCAGTCTCGCTCTTTTAATCATGGACCCATTTGGGGGGCATAACACTAGCGAGGGGGACTTCTTTGAGCCTTTGTTTCTCCACCTATTAAAACAGGACCCTAATTCCTACCTTACAAGTGTGGTAGGTGGTGGACCTCCAATTCGGATGAGCTGCTGTGTGTAGAAGAGACGTATAAAGAGAGGAAGGACCCAGGGCCCTTCATAGCTGCATCGCCTGTGAGGGGTGGGTGAGAGGGGCTCATCGCTCCCCTGCTCGCTCCATCAGCTTAGCGGCTGAGCAGAGACCCTGGGGCAAGGAGCGGGAAGAAGGGAACGTTGCTGGAGCGAAAAGCTGGAGGAGACAGGGTCCCTCGAGGAAGCTCCTGAGCTCCCCAAGGGTGATCTAGCGAGGGAGGAAGGTTCTATGGCTCTCTTGCTACGTGATGGGTCATGGAGATAGGGCTGGCCTGGAAGTCAGGTGCCCCTGGCTTTTGGTTTTATCAACCACTCACTTGGTGCCCTTGAACGAGTCTCTTCCCATGTCTGACCTCCCAGGTCCACGCTTGGCCTGATTTTTTATTTCTTCGTGGCTGAGGCAGCTCATCTGAGCCCCAAGCGTAGTTTTATATCTGGGTCATTTTGGGGCAGCCCTGGAGGGAGGCACCTGTGGGTCTGGTGGGGAAGCTCTGGCTGGAAAATCTCCATGTATATCCATCCCTGGGGAGCCCTGTGGACAGTGTGCAACCCCATTTTAGAGATGCGGAAAGACACCAGTATCTCAATAAGCCCATTCAGAGAATAGCAAGGAGGAGCTCAGAGGGGGACTGAAGGTCAGCACCTCATCCCACAGACTGGAGCCTTTTTGATCCCAGGAGGAAGAGCGGAGCTTCTCTGCACCCCCTAGGGATGACCCTACCTGGGCCTAAGCAGCATTTGAAACCTCTTGTGTTGTCTTACTTCTATGCCCTCAGGGGTATGGCCTTCTCTGGTAACCCCACAGGACTTTCCCAGTCGTGGTAAGGGACACTGCTTGAGACTCGGGACTAGCACTCGGCAATCCCCCACCCCACCCTGCACCTCATTCGGGGGCCCAGGAGGCAGGTCCACTATTTGTGATCCTCCTCCTTTCCCAGGAGCCCGAGCTGTTCAAGCCCCCAAAGGCCCTGTGCCCCAAAGCCCACGGCCTAGCGCTGGCCTGGCCTGCGCTCTTCCCAGACTCTGGATGGCCGGTGGCAGAGCCAGCTGGGCCTGCTGGACAGGACCCAGGGAGTGGTGAGTGAGGCTAACTCCCTCTGACAAGCCCAGGAGCTGCGCCCCAGGGGCTGGCCAAGCTGAGGCCCAGGGACACTCCTGCTGGCAGGGTAGCTGGTCGGATTGATCTCGTAATTAAATCAGGGCCAGGCCTGGCTGACCGTCTGGGCTCCGACCCTATTTGGGCTCTGGCCCTTGGCTCCCAGGACGGGCCAGGGTTTGCCTCTGAGAAGGCAGAGGGTTTATGGCTGGGTGGGATGGGCCATGGGGCATCTTACTAGAGGGCTGCCGTGATTCTATCCGTGGCTTGGGAAGGCCCTTCAACAGTGCCCCTTTATCTATAGCTAGGAGTGTGGGGTGGGGGCCAGCCTGGAAGGTGAAGACCCTGAGATGAGCACCTTGGCACGTGGTGTCTTGAGCACTTGTATGGATTTCTCTGTCACGAGAGAGGGCAGCTTTGGGAAGGCAGATGCTCAGGCCAAAAGCTTGGAGTCATCCTGGACACCTTTGTTTTTCTCAGTCCACTAGCGAGTCCCGTTGGCTCCATCTTTGTATAAAGGACACACAGGGTTAGCTCCAGAATCCACCTGCTTCTCCCCAGCCCCTCCGCTGCCACAGCCCTCCATGCTGCCAGCCTCTCTTGCCTGCTTTATCTCAGGCACCTTCTTGAGGGTCCTCCTGTCTCCATCCTTGCCCGCTATGGACTATTCTACACACAGCAGCCGGTGTGATCACAGAAAAGCATGTCCAATCAACTCTCTTCTCCCTGAGAAGCCTCCTGTGGCTTTCCACCTTATCCAGGATGAAATCCAGAGTCCTTTCTGGAGATTCAAGATCCTACCCATTCCCAAGCTTTGTGGTTTTGTTTGCTGCTGCCTTCCTCTGCCCATTCAACCCTGGGCTCCCAGGCAGGCTCTCTCTTGCCTGGAGCACTCCAAGCCTGCCGTCCCCTGAGCCTGGAATGTTCTTCCCACATCAGTCTGCATGCTTCCTTGAGGTCTCTGCTTAGAAACCACCTTATCCAAGAAACCCTCCCTGTCCACCCAGCACACAAAAGCCCCCTACCATTGTTTACTGTCTCCTCAAGCCCCATGAGAGCAGGAGCTCTCTCCATTTGGTTTATTGATGTATATTCCCAGACTAGCAAGGAAGGGGGTTCAGTTCTTTGCGTGCCTCATAAAATCAAGGGAGGTGTTGGAACAGGATAGAGGTTTCATCAATGCTGCCTGACTCTGTATGTGTCTCCCTTGCCAAATGCTACGGCTCCTGACTTCTTCTGTAGAAAAAATGGGATGCACTGGGCTTGACTGACCATTGACAGACAAGCATTCCAATGACTGATTTGCTGTGTAGCCTGAAGCAAAATGCTGTCCCTCTCTGGGCCTCAATCTTCTCATCTGTAAAATGAAGCAGCCAGTCTCGTCCCTGTCTAGATCTGACCATCCAGGATTTTATTACCCTTGACCTCCCCACCCCTCACCTCACTCTCCGTGACAACAGATGTGAGTTCTGTTTTGGCATCCTGTTGGGTGTCCTTGACAAGTTACCCTCTTTTCAATGCCTTGGTTTCCTCTTCTGTAAACAAAGATGCCTGCTGGGCTGGCTACCCCATACATGTATCACGAGGCTCAATAGATGAGAAACTGCTGTGGGGTCTGGGTCGTGAGTAAGAGGGAGACTTAGCAGCAGCATGGGCTTCGGGGCTCCATGCCCGGGTTCAAACCCTGCCACAGCAAGTTACAAAAGCTTCCCTGTGCCTCAGTTCCCTTGTCTATAAAATGGGGATAATTAGTGTCCACCACATAGGGGAGTCCCAGGGATGAGATTAGTTAATATAGGTAAAGTGCTTAGAGCAGGGTCTGGCACAGAGTAAGTGCCCTATAAACATTCGCTTTTATTACCCATTCGTGGAATTGTTCATTCCTTCTGTAATCGTTTATCAAGAGCCTCTTCATGTGCTATTCCTGGTTCAAGGTTCATGTCCATCCCTTCCCCAACTGAACGCTTTCCTCCCCCTTTCCCTTCTGCTAGGGGGGAGCGGTCTTACCCTGAGATCTTTTCGCACAAGGAGGGCATCTTATTTCCCTTGGATGCCCAGAGCCTCGCACAGTACTGGGCACGTAGAGACGCTAGGCAAACACTGGCCGAGGAAACACGCGGTGAGGAGGCCCCAGCCCCAGGAGCCTCGGTTAAATCCTGGTCACCTGTCAGGCTCCCTGACAGGAGCCATGACAGCCATTCCACGGGGTGAGGGCTACCACCCCACCTTGTCAATGAGCAAGTTGGGACACTATGAACCCAGTTACCGGGACAGAAATGAGCACTGGGACTCTGAGGCAGACCCGGAGGCCCAGCTCTGAGGCTCCTTGCTTCCTGGGCCACTTCTTCCCCCCAGAGAGGAAGGTACTACTTAGTGAGCACTTACTGTATACCAGGCATTGTGCCAGGCACCTTCCAATACACGTTTCATCCTCCTGAGAAGAGCAGTTACCCCCTGACCCCCATCTCCGCTTTATCAATGAGGAGCTGGGGTCAGGCTGTGGGAGGGAGGAGGAGGCTGGGGGAAGGGTACTGAACCCCCTAGACTGTCTCCTTTCTCTAGATCAGGAGCTGAGACTCCAGGGAAGACGGCTTTTCCAGGAACTTTTAATATGCCCATTCACACCTTGCAGCCTCGTGACTCCCGTTACACGCCTTCGCTCCTTGTAACCCCTAGACTTCCAGACTCTTCCCCCAAAGTGCTTCATTCCTGTATTTTCCTGGAGCCTCCCCGAGACCAGAGGGCTCAGGGGACGGCGGCGTCCTTGTGAGACCCAAGCTGGAGTTGACCCCACCAGGGGCGTTGTGGTGTCCTCGCGGGGCCGCCAGACTTGGTTTCCGTGGCTTCCAGCTCTCCCGGATCTGAGCCCTATGGGTCCCTTTTGAGTTTGGGCGATTGCTTTGCCTCTCTGAGCCTCAACTTCCTCACCTGATAATTGAGATAGTGATATAGACCTCGCAGTTATTGTAAGGATTAAATGCGATGAGGCAGACAGTGTCTCCCGCGGAATGTCTATGCGTGAGCGCCTTACATTTTGGAGAGATTTGTTTATTGAGTCAGCATATTTGCTGAATATCCACTTTGCGGAGCCCTTCTTTGTCTTGATTTGATAGCATTCAGGGTCAAGGCCTTAGGTTAAGCTGAGAATGATCAATGCAGGCCCTAGGACTTTGTAAGGGATTTGTCTGACTATACCTGTGTGTGTGTGTGTGTGTGTGTGTGTGTAAAATCCAACGCTGACTCCAAGGCCCAGTGTCTTCTTTTTTGAAAATTTTTAATTTCAATTAAATTTAATTAACCTATAGTGTATATCAGTTTCAGGGGTAGAATTTGGTGATTCGTCAGTTGCATATAGCCCCCAGTGCTCATCATGTCACGTGCCCTACTTAATGCCCATCACCCAGTTACCCCATCCCCCACCCACTGCCCCTCCAGCAACTCTCAGTTTGTTCCCTATGATTAAGAGTCTCTGATGGTTTTCTTCCCTCTCTGATTTTGTCTTATTTCTCCTTCCCTTCCCCATGTTCATTTGTTTTGTCTCTTAAATTCCACCTATCCGGGAGATCATAAAATTGTCTTTCTCTGATTGACTTATTTTGCTCAGCTTAATGCCCTCTAGTTCCATCCACATCGTTGCAAATGGCAAGATTTCATTTCTTTTGATGGCTGCATAGTATTCCATTGTGTGTGTGTGTGTGTGTGTGTGTGTATCGATTCATCTGTCATCTGGGCTCTTTCCATAGTTTGGCTATTGTGGACATTGCTGCTGTAAACACTGGGGTGCATGTGCCCCTTCGGATCACTACGTTTTTATTTTTAGGGTAAATACCCAGTAGTGCAATTGCTGGGTCATAGGGTAGCTCTATTTTTAACTTCTTGAGGAACCTCCACGCTGTTTTCCAGAGTGGCTGCACCAGCTTGCATTCCCACCAACAGTGTAGGAGGGTCTCCTTTTCTCTGCATCCTCACCAACACCTGTTGTTTCTTGACTTGTTAATTTTAGCCATTCTGACCCATGTGAGGTGGTATCTCATTATGGTTTTGATTAATAGTTCCCTGATGAGGACTAACTCTGAGCATTTTTTCATGTGTCTGTTAAGGCCCGGCACTCTCTAAAGCACCAAGAGCTCTTCAGCCTTGGATTTTGGGAAGCCTGTTGGAACCCTTGAGATTTACTCCCCTGGGAAATGGGAAGGGTTTGGCTCTGCTGGGGGGCTGGGCAGGCTTTGGAGGACAACTTCTCTGGGACCTGTGGCAGTGTGTGCAATGGACAAAGCATTAGGAGTGGCAGGGCACCCTGACCCTGGACCGTTTGCCTCCAAGGGTTCAGACCACCTGTAGGTAAAGACCAGCCTGACCCCAGAAGGGGAGATTGGAGGTTTCCTGCAGGACCAGAAAGAAATACAGAGGTAAGGAAGTCCTAAACCCAGCCATATCTTTGTTGTCTAATGATATGGATATCTTGGCCACCACTGTGATGATGTGATGTAAATAGTCATTGATTCAATCCATGTTTATTGTGCCTGGCGCTGTCTCAGATGCTGGGTGCTGGGGATTCAGAGATTAACGACACACTTCAAGAAACCTGGTTTAAACTGGGAGAGAGAAGGCACCACAAGCCAGCGACACAAAATGGCTGTGGTTTTAATTCTCACATGGTTGTTGGTAGCTCCCCAAATGATCAGTGAAAGAATATAAATCTTCATCAGAATGGACATGGGAAGAAGCTGATCTCTTCAGTACGGAAATCCACGCAGCTGGGAGATTTCCCTTTTAACTTCACTACAAATCATTAAGCATGGAGCCCTGGCTAGTGTTCACATTGGAATAGGTAGGTACTGAGCCAAAAAGCCTTGATCTTCTTTTGATAAGCCAATCACTTGTGGAAGTGCTGCTTACGGGCCTATGTGAGGGGAAGGTGTGAGGGGTGGCCTCAGGGAACAAAAGGGAGGGATAATCAGAACTGACAGATTCAGTAATGTCCAGGCCTCCTCCTGTCAAAGAGAGGCAGACTTGCCTCATTTGCATATCATTTAAATAGCACTGATTTCATATCAGAATATGAGGTCTTTTCCCCACTGCTGTGCTAATCCAGCTAGGGAAACTTCAGATCTGAGGTCTAAGCACTGCTAGAAAGAGATGTCCTAAGAGTGGGTCTGGTCTATCTCTGTGTCGGCCACTAATTCCCTCTGGGTAAAGTTTTGTCTTGGGGTGCCTGTGTGGCTCAGGGGGTTAAAGCCTCTGCCTTTGGCTCAAGTCGTTATCCCGGGGTCCTGGGATGGAGCCCAGCATCAGGCTCTCTGCTCAGCGGGGAGCCTGCTTCCTCCTCTCTCTCTCTGCCTGCCTCTCTGCCTACTTGTGTGATCTCTGTCTGTCAAATAAACAAATAAGATCTTAAAAAAAAAAAGTTTTGTCTTCCCCTGGAAGAGTATCCTAAGCACCGAGTAGAAAAATATTTTTTGAATAAATGAATTTTTTCTGAACCAATGACAATGACTTTGGGACAATTACTTTTTCTTCCTGGGCATTGGGGAGGTGTGGGATGTAACTTTGATTAATGGTTTTGACTTTTGGGGTCCTGGGCAGCTGTGGACACCATCCCTGGAAAAATGACCATACCACAACATGTCATATAATTTTGCGAGTTTTCTAGACCCTCTGAAGTCAATTCTTGTATCTCTTAGCCCAAATTGGGAACCCCTGGACCAGAAGAGTTTGAAAATCCTTTGCCTTTTACATTGTAGATTTGTAAATACCCGGACCCACTTGGGTCTCTCAGGCATGGGAATCTAAGAGAGAAGATGCATTTACTATTTTTACTGGGTTCCTACTAGGTGCCAGGTACTCATTTAATCCCCAGAAGACAAGGCAGGCAACATGGTTCCTTTTATAAAGATGAAGAAACTGAGACTCAAAGAGAATGAAATGGTTTCTCTGGAGCTGGGATTCAAACCCAAGCCTCTGTCTTCCGACCCTTTCTCTTTCTCTAAGGTTAGCTGTGCTTCTCACTTGTTCCAATACAGCTCTGCTCCTCCTGCCCAGCGCACTGGCCCCAGGACAAGGTAAGCTCGCACCACACCCCATTAAGTGACTCTCTTCACTGGGAGGAACGAGGTGGACAAAGCCCAGAGTCTAAGACTTTGGGGTGCACCAGGCACAGGGAAGGCATCCCGGCCAGGCAGGGAAGGGTCCAATGTACTCAAGTCTACACTGGAACTAGCTGAGCCACCCCTGCCACCAACGGAGAAAAGAAGAGGGGACCCTGGCATTGTAGCTTCCACACATCCCTATTCCCTTTCCTTCTCCCCTTGATGTATCTGCCTAACAAAATCTGAACAGTCAGGGTCAGACAAAACTCTTTCCAGCTCCCATTCCCTCTGCCCTGCCCACTCTTCAAAGGCAAGAGTTCCATGTCTTGCAGGAAAAACTAGCAGGAGAGACTGGACCTTGGGAGCTTGATTCAGTTTCCCATTTCTTTGGGGGCCAGGAGCCCTATTAGGCACCACTGGTCTGCTTGGGGCTGTTCTGATGGCTCTAGAGCTCTTCTGGGTACCTCTGGATTCTTGCTCCATGCCCGGAGAAATGCCCATGCTGCAGCTGTTGTCTCCAAAGGCTCTTGTCTGTTTATCACCCTCTCCCCTGTCACCGCAGGACCTGCTGCCCAGAAACAGCACCTTCTGCAAGCGAGATGGGGAGGGGACCAGGTGCTTCAGCTGGTCAGTTTCCTAGAGGCAGGGTATGGCAGATGGCGAAGGGGACATCATGGACAAGAGACTAAGGGCGGGGTGGAATGTGCTTGCTAGTGGCCGAGGGCCAAGACTTCTCTTGTCATACCCCACACCATGGCTACGTTTGAGCCATCTGAATGCTGGGGAGTCCAGCGAGCGACTAGATGAGCCCTCAGAAGAAATCAGACAGATGTGCCCCAGCAGTGTGTGTCCGTGTGTGTGTGCACATCCGAATCAGTTCCAAGGAGGAGCCACTGCATCACTTTGTGGCTGGAGATCCAGGCCCCTCCTCCCAGGGAGGCAAAGGTCCTCTTCACTTGTGTGCTGAGAGTATGGTTGATCCAGACCCCTGGGCTCCAGCAGGAATGGGTAGAGGTGGGTGTGCTGGAGTTAAATGAGTCCCAGGGGTCTGACAGCCTTTGGTCTTCAAACCGGATGCCCCCTTCCCCAGCTCCGCAGAAAATGCAAGAAGGACTGATCTAACATGGGGAGGGAGCTCAGACTCACCCACCCACTGTCCCATCCACATTCTCTGCTTGGCGTGTGTCGGGCCCTCAAGCAAGGGGCGGGGGTCACTGGCTGAGGTGGCCCTGGATGCAACCAGGGGAGCTCCCTCCCGTCCCTGCCCGAGTCCCTGGCTGGGCCCTCGCAGCCGCAGAAACCAGAGTGAAGGCGCAGCGAGCTCAGGGGCATGTTGTAAGGACGATAAACCGGTCGAGAAAACAAGAAGGCGGAGACCATCCGCGTCTGTCAAAAATTTTATTTTTTTCATTTCACACAGAATGATGTTAAAATAAATCCTCAGTAATATATATATTTATATACCTATGTACTTGTGTTGATATTTACAAAAGTCTGTGGAACTCTAGGAAGTCTATGTACACCCATGATCTGGTGGACAGGCGATGTTCATTGAGGCATGTATGTACACACATATGTATAACCATAATTATACACATGTATAATATGTATACATATGTATAACCTATGTACAATTGTCAGACCCTACGGACACAGGAACTCTCAGTGGCAGAAGTCCTGGGTGGGGCAGTGTTGGTGGGGCCGAAAGCTTCCAGAATACATCAGCAAGAATGATCATACCTACACACCCCGTGCAATGCACTTAAAGCTGGTGTCTCAATTTTCACGGAGCAAACAAAGAGTTAAACTCCTCCCCGACTCCCAGGAGTCTTCCCCCACAAGTCCCGCCCCACCTTCTGCTCCCATTGGTCCCCAGCCTCTTATCACCATGGAGACCCTGGTTCCCTTTTGGCATCATCTTTACGAAGCTTTACCACCAGCCTTGGAGTTCCTTCTCCTATTGATCCCAGGGAGGCTTATTTATCTGCCTCAGCTTTTTGAGTTTTCAGCAATTATGAGAGACAGGGCACGGGAGGGCAGCTGCGGAGTCATGCATGAGCAGCAAGGAAGCTGGTGCAAGCCCTAATTAGAGTCTGTACTGCACGAGCCTACCTGAGCGGCCATTTCCACATTTTATATATATGTGTGCAATATATAAAATCTCCAGAGACAGCCTGTATCAGCACATAAGCACACAGGTCTAGAGAGGGAAACAGCATCCTGCCCTCGGGAGCTTTCCAGCTGAGTCCCTGCTGGAAAGTGGAGACTCCTCCTTGATGGCTGACACCCTTAATTCCAACTGGTCCCAGATTGCCCTTAGTGGACAGAGGGGTGCAAGGATGCAGAAGCCCAGACAGAGGCCAATTTGGCCTGGGCACTGTTGGCTCAGCAGGCTGGAGCTCGATCATGGGACTTTCCAGCTTCCTGGGGCCCTTCAAATGAAGGAATCATCCAAGCACGACAACAAAAGGAAACTGGGTCGCCGGATCCCACGTGAAGGCGGAACTGGGGCAGGCACAGAGTGTGTTCAGACCCTCTGGATCCAATGCTCACCCTTGGCAACACCGGCTGGAGCTGCTCTTACTCTTCTCCTCCACGTCCTAGCCTGTGGCTTTTTGCTCCTTCGCAGCCCTACCTGGCAGGGCACGATCCTTGCCCTGCACTTCACAAGCAAAAAAGGCAGTAACGTCAGCAGCAGACATGGAAAGGGCTTGGAAGCAAAGTGGGCTGCTGGATATTCCCTTCCTCCCAGCCCTACCTCTCTCTCTCTCTCTCTCTCTCTCTCTCTCTCTCGAGCAGCCCTTGTACAAACAAGGCAGCCAGTGTCTAGGGAATCCTTTTTAGGGAGAAGCAAGGCTTCGAGCCTCTCCCAAGGGCTGAGAAGAGACACAGGACTGAGTCCTCTGGGTAGCTACCGAAGGTCCTAGCACACAGCCGCGTCTATGCTGCCCTCAATTATCTAGATGATGCAGCAGCTGTCCACGTTATTACCTAATCACACCTGCCCTGTGCATCCGTCACGGGAACGATGCAGGGAGTTCTCAGCTGCAAACTCATCTGGAACATATCTGACTATTTTAGGAGTGCAGAGGAGCAAAGAGTTCTATTTCTTTCCACGCCGAGGTTCATGCAGTGTCAGAAGGGGCCATCCAAACAGGCAGCCTCGGCTGCTCGTTTGCCCGTGGCTCATGCTAAGTCTGGGTAACGGGCTTCTCCCACCGGGTCCCAGCCAGCTTGGCGACACTGGAGGGCCGCCGCGGGCGGTGGGAGGCAGAAGGCACCCCTGCAGTGCCCCAGTTACCCCAGACAGCAGTGAGGAATCCCTCCCACCCTTGCCCAGGTGGACTGCTCAGAGTCGCATGCAGGACGTGAGCAGGGAGCTCGCTCCCGTGGGTCTAACACGCTGCTGGGGAAGATGGAGAGTGAGAGTACGGTGCAGCTCGGAGACAGCTGCTTCTCCAAAGAGGCCAGTGCCTCGGAGCTGCTCTCCTGCCCAGACCCACAAGCTACCTTTGGTCAGGACAATAATAGGGTAGGCTGGTTGCTTTCATTGGTTATCACACATCTCGCCTTCCCCAGGGCAGAGGTATTCTCTCGTTCATCAGAAACGTTACTTGGAGCTCTCCTGAAATTCAAGCCTAGGACACCATCCATGACAAAGAGAAAGCCTAACAGAATAGTCCTGGGCCCCAAGATGTCTTCAAGCTTTCCACTCTCCCCCCTACCCTCACGCGCCCATCCCCCCGCCCCGCCCCCGACTGGAACCAAAAGTTTGGAATAGCTTTTTTGGCTTCAGTGATGAGGTTACAGCCAACCAGGGCAGACAGAACAAAGGATAAAGCACCTGGCCCTTAGATCCGACTTCTCTTTTATCCCTGAGTTAGGCAGCCACCTGGGAAGGAGAGGAGAGAGGTAATCCTCGAGCCCGATTGATCGTCTGTTATGAAAGAACGGCCTTCTAGAGAGGTACCTCCGTAGAAGCAAGAGAATTGAACTGGAGAGGGGGTTAAGAATGCAAAGAAAGGTCATTTAAAAATTCAAATAAATGCAGTTTATTCCTCGGATTGCCAAATTTATTCCACATTTAGCAAAGCTAAGGGGGTTGGTCACTGTATAATTTCTGAAACAATGGTATACATATATACATATACTATACACATATATACACACAGGTATATGTATATATGGGAATCCTCTGATAACTCAGGACCCACGAACCCAAACCGCAATTAACGCAGGCATTACGTTCTCTTACTCTACTTTCCGTAGAAAGAGGCAAATGACAGCAAGGGCATTATCTGATGAGCCATGATGTATGTGCCCAAACGGCCAACTTCCGGTAAGCCTTGCGGCCAGCGTACATTCAGCCTATCTCTTTGGTCTCCTCCGTCTGTACTTCCATACGATGAGCACTGAGGTTTACAGCGTTGACCCTGAGCCATGCAAGGTCTTCCGTCATCTTCAAACACTCTACTTGCTAAGGCAGGAAAGTTTATACTAACCTACTTGGGAAATGGGTTTTTGTTTTGTTTTGTTTTGTTTTTCAATAGCAAAGGTTGAACCCAGACATGGTGTCCCATTCCCACTCAAACCACCCTAATTGTAAAGCAATCAGGATGCTCTCTTCCCTGAGGATTTCCCCGTTAGTTAACTGAGGTTTTGCTGTACATGTGTATAGAGCAAGGTAGATTGAGGAGTGGACTAGGACCCTGGGGTTGTCAGCCTTCCCGGATTATCCGATCTGAGTATCTAACCTTACAGATTTTTTTTCAAGAGAGGGCGAGTCTTCTGAACCCCCCAGTTATGTGTGCAAATACTTGTGCAAGTGCACACAGTAGTGGGTGGTGGGGCCTTTGTTGTTCCCATGCCATGCCCTAACCACCCACTATCTATCCCTGTAGACCTCTCCTCCCAGTAACTTGCTTCCCTCCACAGCTGTCCTGGAGTCCCTTTTGGTAAAGCAAGTCAGCTTGTTTGCCCAGGCTACCCATCCCAGGTATGAACCTCTAGGCCTCCTTCCCCCTGCAATCCATCTCCCTGGAGAGAGGGGGAGGGAAACAAATGGATCAAGTAATGGCTTTTAGTGCATGGAAATGATCTTCTGTAATGGCTCAGGATGCTTTATTCTTATCTATTGGTAAGTGCTTTTCTGCAGGGTTCCATTACACCCTGCCAGATTGACTGAGAGTCAACGAGATGGGCTGGCGTGAGGTCACCCAAACTCAAGGTTGCTGTGCCTATGGGTTGTGAGAATGCCCTTCGAGAGCTGGCAGAGAGGGGCAGGTGGGAGGGAGAGAGGGACTGAGGTGCACACAGGGACAGAGCGCAGTACACATGGGAAAGAGTGACAAAGAAACCCTTCCCGTGGACATTCCTCGAGCATCCATTGCACCTCTATCGAGATTTACCTTCCTGGGGAGGGTCAGAGCCTTGGAGGCCAGGAGCCCTGTGAACACGCGGGGAGAAGAGGGAACCACAGACGGGGGCTAATGCCCAGAAGCCAAGGGCATTATCTGAGAATCCCGGTGCTATCACATTTCAGTCCTGAGAACTTGGTTTTGAAATAGCTATTGCTAAAGAAAACAGTCACTATTTAGTTTATTGCACGTTTCCTCATTAAAAAAATTCAAACACAAACTAGGAGAGATGGAACGGAGCTTTGGTGGGAAGGGAAGCAGAAAGAAAGGAAAAGTGAACTAGATGAGTTTGAGGAAGAGACCCAGCCCAGCTTGCAGAGGGCCCTTCCCCTCAACCGAATCCTGCTTGCGGCTTTGACTAGGGAATGGGGCTGGTCTCAACAAGGGCGGACTCTGAAGCTACCAATGATGGTCCCACTAGCCACAGGGACACCTCCCAGCATCCAGCACCCTGCTAGTTGGCTCAGGTGGCTAACGATGTTAGAGGTTAAGGTTGTACATTCAAACCTGGCAATGGACACTTTGCCGAGGCTGGGGGACCTCCGCTGTGTAGCCAAGGACCAGCCCAGGCATTACAGCCTATGTGGACCAGCCTCTCGGACCAGGTAGCCATCACCCAGATGGAGGCTGTTGGGATAACGGCCCCCAGGAGAGCCAGAGCGGGAGCAGAGCTCACCATCCCCACTCCTGGGTAAAACACTCCAAGCCCGTGCTCCTCCTGCCTGCCTTGGGGGCTGTGGTGCCACCTTCACATACAATTTGCAAACTGTCCTAGAGTCTCCTTTGGGGAAAGTCAGCCTCCACCTCCTTCCTCCCCTGCTGTGGGCCACACTAACCCCCCAGCCAGAGGCTTTTCAGGTGGCACTGTCCTCTCTCAACATGGGATAGCACTAGTATTTTAGGCTGACTCTGAGGAATTAAGATGGGCAAAGTCTTCACTACGATGGAATGAGAGATCCAGGGACAGCAGATAGGACAAGCCAGTCCTGCAACCCTCCCCACCTGGGGCAGCCACAAGGGTACTCAGGCCCACAAAGCTCTCATGGAGTCCTTTCCACATCAAGACAATGGAGTGGAGGCACACTCCCTGGGGGTTCCTCTCAAAAGCCTTCTCTCCCGGTGACATGCCTATGCCATCCTCAGAAGTCCAGCTGCGAGGGACAGAGGGAAGAAGAAAGGAAGGAAGACAGTATGTCAGACACTATGAAAGACTCAAGAAGCACAGAGCCTTCATTCTGTCCTCAGCTAGGTTTCAGCTCCTGCAAAGTTTACACTGCAATTGGACCCCTCTCTTCCTGATCATCTCCCTGCCTTTCCTGGACTTCTTTCTATTTAGCCTCCTGAAAAGTCCCACTTACTTGAAAGTTGGAGCTCATGGAGACACCTGCTGAAGCTGAAGGGAAAATTGCTCCCTTGACTTGGAAGCGCGTGGAAGGCCGGGCGTCTTGCTCTGAACATGAACATTGGACTCCACATGTCCATTCCCTGCTGCTGTTGCTTCCTCCGTGGGGACGGGCAGCTGTGGCCATGGTCAGGAGGGACATATCTGGGAGGGCCACAGGAGTAAAGACCGACGTGCCTGAGCTGATGCCTGACTTCACTTCCCAACTTCCTTCTGCGGGGACGCCTTGGCCAACGAGCACCCAGCTCTCAGCTAGTGCCACCCGTGGGAAGAAGCGGCTCTGTGCGCCATTCAAAACAGTGGGGAATCTTACAAAGTATTTAAATCCGAACTTAGAATACAGGATAAAAATCGGGCCTTCTAAACAATTGTTGCTTGCTGGTATGGCATGAGGTTCACATCCTTCATCATGTTTCTCGTAAGCTGAATTAGCACGCATTTCCTCAAGACCCAGCAGTTGGATGGGAGGGAGGGCATCCAGCTGGAGGCCTGGCAAAGGAGAGGGGCATGCTGGGATTGAGCCCCCAAAAAGGGGACTTGGGAGTTGGGAGCTGACCCCGCTGGGCTTATGCCCAAGAGCAAGTGAGATGTCCCACGCAAGGAAAGGGGGCTCATTTGAAGAGGCGAGTCTACGTGTGGTCTTGACTGTCTCCGCCCCGCCCCTGACAAAGCCATTGAGGATGGAGGGACAGTGAGGTCTGAGGACTGATGGAATGTTGGGGCCACCTTCACTCTGGTTTTGGGCTCAGGGCCCTACAGTTTCTTGAGCTGTCCCTGCTTTCAAGAGAATGGAGCCGAATCTAGAGATCCCAGGGTTTGGGAGAAGGGGTGCCTGGGCTAGGGGGCTGTCTATGTGGGCTTGTTCCGAAGGCTAGGGCATGGCAAGGAGGCATGGGTTAATGGGCCACAGGCTGTCCCAGGTCCTTCCACACCCACATTTCTGGTGGGAGAAAAGTGAATAAGTAGAAGGCCTATGAGATTCCCAGTTTTAATCAGAGATCTGCTTAACAGCGGGAGCCCATCTTTTTGCTTTAAACCTCAGGGGTTGGGACGCCTGGGTGGCTCAGTTGGTTAAGCAGCTGCCTTCAGCTCAGGTCATGATCCCAGTGTCCTGGGATCGAGTCCCACATCGGGCTCCTTGCTCGGCAGGGAGCCTGCTTCTCCCTCTGCCTCTGCCTGCCACTCTGTTCGCCTGTGCTCACTCGCTCGCTCGCTCTCCCTCTCTCTCTGACAAATAAATAAATTTAAACCTCAGGGGTTACCTCTCTGAAATCTGGAGGTGGGAGAAAGAGAAGAGGGTAGAAGAGGCTTCTTGAAGGCTATTGAGGGAGTACAGATGCAGACTGGGAAAGGTGATGAAATCTCATCTTTTGTTAGTGCTGATTGATTTATAGCTTTGGGGACAGAGAGCTTGATCTGAGTGCAGGTGCACACTCCATGTGAACTGTGTGTGTATGTGTTTGGGTGTGTGTGTGTGCTGGGTTGTTGTGTGCCTCCAGTGAATAAATGCATTGTGTGTATAAACGGAGTGTGTGTGTATTTGGTGGGCAAAAACGATATAAAGAATCCTTGCTGTACTGTATATACAGACCCATCGCATTCGTGGGGTTTTTATTCATTTTGCGTCTGAAGGGTGGTTGTGTCCTTGGATGTGGTGTGTGTGTAGGTCTTCTGTGATCTGTTCCGTATTGGTAAGTATGTTCTCGGTCCGTGCTGAATGTGCGTATTTTGGACACCAGTGTAGCTACGTATCATCTGTGCATGCCCTTTTCATTAACAGGCCTCTGTGCATTTGCGTTGCTCGTTTTGTATTTGTGTGGGACAACGGGGTATCTATTTTGCAGTGGGCATGCAGGCATTGTGCCTGCACCTGTGGGTATTTTATCGTCCTAGGTCAAGGCCACAGAGATAAGAAATCTCCCCACTGACCCAGGCCTTGGTTATGGGTTGTTTTACCATCTGTTGCCCAAGGTCTGTGCCCTTCCCACCCCATGTCTTGGAAATTCAGCACCACCTCCCACGAAGGAGAGGAAGAGAAGCGCAGAGGCTTCGCACTGGGCATGGGGTATCCTGCAGATCCCTGGGGATGTGGGTGACCAGGAACTAATGAGCACCCTGGGCCTTAGCACCCTGAGCTGGTGCCCCACCCCCCAAGGTAACTGTAGGTGCTAAACAGCCAACGGTAAGGCTCGGGCTGGAGCCAAGGCTGGGCGGCCTAAGCACACAAAAACTCACTGTGTTTGGGAAGCGGAAGCCCAGTCTGGGAGGCGACGGCATCCCCACCTCAACCCAACCAGGGCCAGCCTGAACTCCACCCACAGGCGACACAGTGCTCATTCCCTTTCAGTCTGTTCCAGGGCAGGGAATGATTTTCTGTCCAGCCTCAGGTTTCTTTAAGCAGCTCTGTTTGCCAGTGCCATGGGGAGAGCGTTTGAGCCTGGCCATGGAAATGATGCGTGTCGCTCACCTAACATCTCCATCCCTTGGCCCGGACTTCCGAGGCTTCTGCCGTGAGGAAGCCCCCTTCAAGCCTAGACCTGCGGCACTGGGTCCCTGGTTCCAAGCAGGAGATCCATTCTGGCTCTTTAGGGAAAGGGCTGTTAAAGTGACTGATGCAGAGCCAGATGACAAGTAAAACCCAAGAAAACCCGAAGAGGGCGGGTGAAGATGAGAAAGGAGATGATTAACAAGATGGGCTCTAGAGAGAAGCCTGGGGCGAGTGTGGCCCAGGGCAGCGGGAGCCGTGGGGGCCACAGGCCCTTGTGCACTGGGTGAGACAAGCTTCAGCCACGGGGAACTGAAGCTGCAGCACGTGGAGGGCAGAAAGACAATTCTAACATCTAGGAATCCATGAAGACTGGAGTGTCTGAGGCGATGGCAGCAAACCCAATCCCAGTGGGTTTATCGATGAGATAAGTTAACCCATTAGGCCTCTCAGACAACCAACCCACCAAGCAGTGGATTTGCTCCTGAACCTGAACTCCAGAGAATGAATATATATATATATGTATATATGAATATATATATATGTGTGTGCATGTGTGCACATATACACACACGCATATGTATGCATGTATATGACACACACACAGGTATGTGTGCATGTATATAATATACACACATGTATGTATGCATATAGTACATATACATACATACGCTAGTGCACATAGTCAAACACATGCGTAAGTTGCCCTGTGTCAGAAATATTGCATAAGCTTATTCAAGGTTCAAATGCAATTTCTTCTATAGCGAGCTAGGTAGAGGAACTCGTGAGAGGGATACTCAATATATGCTTATATACACTGGATCCTCAAATCCGCCTGTCCTCAGGCCCAGATGTCTGGGTCAGCTAGAGAGTCATCCTCATAGCTAGGTTCAGTCGTAAGGTACGGTGATGTGAGGTGTCCGAGCGCGGCTTCCCCTGCTCCCCCTTCTGGGCTTTGCAAAGGTCTGTGCCCCCACGTGGAAGAACAGGGATGGGGCAGGCTGGGGAGCTGGAAGCTGGGGTTCCCCATGCCAAACAGTCTCTTTTTTATTCTCCTGACTGAGGGCTTTTTGTCCTCTGATTGGGGCGGGGGGAGAGAAAACCAGAACCAACCAAAATACCCCCTAGCTCAGTGCCACTCTGGGGCTCTTAATACTCTAGATATGAATACTGTGTAGGCTACTAAGAAAATAGGTTATCTCCTGTGGTTTAAATATCGAGATTCATGCAACAAACACCCATGCAGCTCTAGCTCATTACTGGTAATCGCACTGCGGGGGTCAGCACCGCGGGCACGGCGCAAGGAAAGCAGATGTCTGCAAACTCCAGCGGCACGCGGGAGTCAGACGTTTTGTGACCCTGAAGCCTGCGAAAATGGAGAGATCGGAAGCCGAGAGGTCCCTGGGTTGGTTAGCTTCTCCCCAGCGGCCTGAGAGCCAGCGTGCAACTCGACCACTCATGTTCGGTCATCCCGACTGTCCCTCCCCCTGGGGTTCCCTCACAGCCACACTGCAGAGAAAAACCAAATGCAGCATTTTCCATTACGAAACACAAGCCTCTGAAGCATCTACTTGGTAAGTGCAATTCACAAACCCCAGCCTGTGACACAGAGAGTCTAATTCCAATACGGCAGGCCTGTGTGTTCTTCTCAATGCAAAAATGGGAAATGACTTTTTGAATAATTCCCCATGCTTTCAAGCTAAGCCACCATGGTTTTCCTCTGTGAAGTGGGAGGTGGGGCTCCTATGGGCCCAGGGGGTTCGGGGCCCCAGAGGCTGGGGAGGGTGGGGTGCATCTCCCAGGGAGGAGGAGAGGTGTGCACGTTTAATTCAGAAAGGAACGTGGCACCGATGGGGCGGGTTATGTGTCCACTATGAGGTGGCCCCAGTGTGTCTCTCTGAAATTCTGGCTCCATAGGGGACTCCCCTGTTTGGAAACCCCTAGGCCAGTGATGAAGATTTATTTGCATGAAAGCCAGGGATAGATATTCTGTGTTCTAAATCAAAAATCAAAAGATCGAAAGTCACTTGCACGACTACTGCTTCCCATGCAGAACCAGATGTACACTGCAGAACACACTGACTACAATGCAGGCTATTTATGCTGTATCTGCAGGAGTTCCATGGAGCTGTGGGTGTGTTAGTAGGTTTCGATCAGACATCAGTTAACATTTTGGTAATATTCACATAGTTTGTATTAGCCAAAGTGCAGTTGGCCGTTTTCAAGTTTTCCTCTCTAAAGTCCTCGTTACTGTTGTTGACCCCCTCCTGGATCTCCATGTAATCAGATTTACTAATGGTAGAGGCACTTCTACTTTTCTTCAGGTCAGGGGAGGACGGGATCTTTGGACAGCTTGTCACTTGCAGGTACTGAGCCTGCTCCTCTCCCTCTGTCTCCCGGTGGTAGAAGTAGTTGAAGTTGGACACTATGACGGGGACCGGTAAGGCAATGGTTAACACGCCTGCAATCGCACAGAGGGACCCCACGATCTTTCCCCCAATGGTAGTTGGAACCATGTCTCCATAGCCTACAGTTGTCATGGAGACGACTGCCCACCAGAAGGCATCCGGGATGCTGGGGAACTGGGACTCTCGCTCATCGGCCTCTGCAAAATAGACAGCACTAGAGAAAAGGATGACCCCGATGAAGAGGAAGAATATCAGGAGGCCCAATTCTCTCATGCTGGCTTTGAGGGTCTGCCCTAGAATCTGGAGACCTTTGGAGTGTCGAGACAACTTGAAAATCCTAAAGACTCTTACCAACCGGATGACACGGAGGATGGCCAGTGACATGGCCTGCTGGCCTTGCTGGGCGTCCTCTGGCTTCTCGGCCAGCTCCGTCCCCAGGGTGATGAAGTAGGGGATGATGGCCACAATGTCAATGATGTTCATGATGTTGGTGAAGAAGCCGGCTTTGCTGGGGCAGGCAAAGAACCGCACCAAGAATTCGAACGAGAACCAGATGATGCAAAGAGTCTCCACAATGAAGAAAGGGTCGGTGAAGGAGGTCGACTGCTGGTACCCGATGGTGCTGTTGGAGTAGGTGTGGAAGGTCATCCCGCTCCCATGCATGTCCTCGTTCTCATCCCGGAAGATGGGCAGGGTCTCCAGGCAGAAGCTGACGATGGAGATCAGGATGACCATGACGGATACAATAGCTATAATCCTAGCAGGCCCTGAGCTCTCTGGGTATTCAAAGAGAAGCCACACCTGCCTCTGAAACTCATTTTCGGGCAGAGGACGCTCTTCCTCCTTGATGTAGCCTTCGTCTTCCCGAAACATCTCCATCGCTTCTTCTCCCAGCTCATAAAACCGGATTTCTTCAGAGAAGATGTCCAAGGGCACGTTCACGGGCCGTCTCAAGCGGCCGCCCGACTGGTAATAGTACAAAATGGCGTCAAAGCTGGGCCGGTTCCGATCGAAAAAGTACTCATTTCGGAGGGGGTCAAAGTACCTCATCCGCTTCTTTGGGTCCCCTAAGAGGGTCTCTGGAAACTGGGCTAACGTCTTGAGCTGGGTCTCAAAGCGCAGCCCCGAGATGTTGATGACCACCCTCTCACAGCACTCGTGGTCGGCCTCGGGGTCGTAGGTGTCCTGCGGGTGCCCAGGGAGGGCGGCGGCCTCGTCCGCTGGCTCTCCGGTGGCCACTGTCATAATGGGGGCTGAGAGAAGGGCCTCACACTATGCCTTCCAGCTGCCCAGCAGCAGGGAACTCAGGGTGCTGCTTACGGCCCCAGGAAACACAGAAGCATTGGCCTGGATTCCTGCAGGAGAGCCCCGAGGGCTCTCTGAGGACCAGAGAGACAGCCTCCCTTGGCTGAAAGACAGAGGCAGTTAAGGGCATGAGACCCCTCCCCACCGGCAGCCTGACCTGAGTTGCTGCTCCTTGTCTCCTATCTTTGAGCCAAGAGCTCAGAAACATCACCACTACCACCACCACCAAATCCAAAACAAACCAAACCAAAACAAAAAAACTTACTTTCACCTTATAACCTGGCTGGGGATCAGAGGCAAACAGGTTCCAGTCTCTCTAGAAAGTTCCAGATGGCCCTGCCCTGGGGGAAGGGGGCTGGTACAGGCCCCCTCTGTAGGGCACAGGCTTCAAGGAGCACAACCCCCATACTAGAGGCAGAAAGCGAGTCCTCTCCTGGCTTGGAGGAATGTCTCCGAATACCTGCCCCAAGGGAGGTATTCACAGGGGTAGATCTTGGGCTTGGGTCTCCCTCACTGCCCCTACTCCGGTGTCTCTACACATGGCTGTTATTAAAAATAGATTGATTTACCTGGCAAGGCAGGAACCGGAAGCTCTCTTCCTCGAAGAGCTGATCAGATACCGTGGGAATCCTAGATACACAAATAGGCAGCCTGACTGCCCATCACGTCTTTTCACTTGAGCGAGAAATAATGGTGAGTCATTCTGTGCAGGAGGGCAGGCTCCAGGTCCTGGAGGTGAGCTCCAGAACTCGGCTGGCCAGGAGGGGCCGTGGAGCGTCTGGCCAGGGGCACGTGGGACTCGAGGATGTGGAGCTTGGGTCTGGAGCCTTCAAAAGGAAGGAGGCAAGATGCGAAGCTCAGCAGAAGTCAGAGTCCTTCTGGCTGTCCTCAGGAAGTGTGACGTTGCCTGGAAAAAACAGCAGCAAGGTGGAACCAGGGCTTTCAGGTGGCAGGTGCCAAGATTTAGGAGGGCTCTGGTGGCTTTCCTTCCATGCCCACCTTCCATGCTGGTGTCACACCTGAGAACTACCCCTCAGCATCCCCGCCTCCTCTGGGCAGGGTTCCATCCGCTGGAAAGCATTTTCTCCCAGGCAAGGAGCCTTCAGGCTGGGCTGGGCCTGTCTCCTCCAGGGGCCTCCCAGGGCTGACCCAGATCTCCCTTGGTCCCCAGCAGCCCTCAGGAGGGACGCTGGGCAAAGCCCTCCAGCCCCCAGGTCAGGACGCGGCAAATCCCAAGGGGAGGGCTTCCTGCACTGCAGCCGACTAGAAGCTCTGACCCCGGCAGGGTCCCGGAGGAGGAAGACCCCCCTCCCCGGCAACCTCCCAGACGCACACTCCTTCGGAGCCCATCTAGGGAGACTCCTCACACGGAAAGGTCGACTCGGCAAAAGCTGGCTGGCTTGGTCCCAAGACTTACTCTCCTCCCTGGATCCCTGGGGTGGAGGCTTCCCTCTGAGCAGGGTGGCATGAGATTTGGGCAGGCGCTCGACCACCGATTTCTCCCCCAAGAGAAAAGCCCTCACATCTCCGCAGGGAGCGCAGAACGAACGCTCCGCCAGCCTGGCTGCAGGCGACTCGGCAGCCACGAGAGGGGGCGCCTGGAGGAAGCCGGCTTCCGGGCTGGCCCCTTGCCGGCCCAATCCCGCCGGCCGCAGGGCGGGGAGGGGTCCGGGCCCTCTCCCCATCGCCCCGACTCCGGCCGGGATTCCACCAGGCGCGCTCCGCGTCCGGTTCCGCGCTGGCGGACCGGACCCACCAGCAGCTGGCGGCCGCGGGCGAGCGCCGCCTTAACCCCTTCCTGCCCGGCCGCCGCGGGCCCGAGCGCAGCCCGGCTCTCTCGCCCTTGGGGGTATATCTCTTCCATCCCCCCACCCCAACAAAAACCCGGGAGCCCGAACTCTGGGGGCGGGGGTGGGGAGGAGGGTGCTGCCCAGGTCTCCGATTCCTCCTAAGCGCCGGGGCTCCGCCGCAGCGCACAGCCCCGGGGAAGCGGAAAAGCCCTGCTCCGCCGCAAAGCGGTTTTGAATCCGAGCGGAAGAGGGGGGATGCAGGCCGGCGTCCCAAGTGGTTCGGGTCCTACCAACCGGCGCTATTCACCAGACCCGGTTCTGCCATCAGCTGCATTTCCCATCACCCGCCAGCACCTCGCTGCGCCCTCCGCCCGCGCCGTGCGCAGCCCAAGGGTCCCGAGCCTGTTCCGTGCCCTCTCCCTCCGCAGGGCGCCAGCCCCCCTCGCCTGGCTGGGTCTCAGCCGGAGCCTGCCGCGCTGCAGGCTGCGCCGCCCGGTGCTCCGCAGCCCCTCCACGCGCCGCAGCCCGGGCAGGGGAAGCGGCACGCGCAGCCCCACGCCCCGACACCGATTTACCCTTCCCGCTGGGCACCCGGGGCCTCCATGTTCCTGGGTGACCGCGGGCGGCGGCGGGCGGCGGGCTGCAGGCGTGCGGGCGGCCAGCCGGGAGCCGGCTCTGCAGTCCCGCGGGCGGCGCGTACGGAGCGCCCGGCCGCCGCCCGCAGCCGCACCGCGCCGCACCGCGCCACGCAGCGCCGCACCTGGCCCGGCTGCGAACTCGAATTAAAGGGGCCGGCGGGGACCAGAGCCGAGCAGGTGGCCGCTGAGTTGGGCCCCCCGGGCCTGGGCCCCCACCCTACGAAGAGAACACCCATGCTTTGGCAGAGCCCAGCTTACAAACCAGAACCTCGTGGAGAGCTCAGGTGGCTGCCGCCGGGCCGGGGAACCGGGGACAGAAGTTGAGGGGCGGTCGTGAGAGGCTCCTGCCAACATAATGAAGTAGGCGAGGAGGAAACAATCGATAGGCGCTATCCCAAGCCCGAGGAGGGCTCCGGCCCCCGCGGGAGATATGTTGCTATTATTACGATGCTGCCAGACACAATCTGCAGACCCCCTCTCGCGCTGGCTCGCCCTCTCCTCCAGCTCTGCCTCCCCAGCTCTCTCTTACCCAGCCGAAGCCCCGGCTTCGCAAGGGAGTGCAGCAGGTACGGCCCGCAGTGTGGCTGAAACTCGAGGCTGGTTTCCTGCCAAGGAGCCACAGGAAGGGGCAGAACTGCAGAGTTGGCCCTCTGGGCTCCCCCACCCACCACCACCACCCAGGGCCCGGCAGAGAGGGCTCCGGGCCCTGCAGCTGCCCTGGGGAAGAGCCGGTCCCCTCACAGACCTCAACAGAGCCCACTGGTCCACCGGGCTCAGAAATTAGGAGCGTAGCTTCTGGTGCCCTGGCACCACGGGGTGGGCGGAGGCCGATGTCCTTTGCTTTTGGAAGAAAGTGCATGGGAAGCCCGATCTGCCCTCTGCTCAGACGGTGGATCTAAGAGGGTCCAGGGTGCTCTTGGGAGCCCCATGACAGCCCCCTGCCCCTGGGAGTTCTGATCTCCAGATCTCTGTCCAAATCTCAGTTCCAAACAGTGATTCCTTGAGCCCAGAGTGCCCCAGACACAGAGCCTAGATGCCCAGGGGGTCCAGTCCCAGGGAGACTCCTGCTGGACCCTCCTTAGTGAAACCCTTCCTCTTGAGGCCTGTAGCTTCTGATGGAAGTTCTGAGAGCCTACAGGGCCCAGCTCTGTGGAATTCTGCATTTCATCAGGCTAGTCTGCTGGGTATGGTTTAAAACTGGGGGCCTAGACAGAGCCGCAGGGGCAGTCCAGGAGGACAGTGACCATAGTGAGCTCTGGGGATGACAGATGACTATAAAGCAGAACTTGTTTAGTCTAGGGCTTTTAGAAGCTAGCCTCTCAGTGTCCTAGCCTGAGCATGGTCTGGGTGTTTTGGAGTTCTAGGTGAATTAATTCAAGTCTCTGGACCTCAGTGTCCTTGTCTGCAAAACGAGGCTACTTCACAGACTGTTGTGAGGGTTTAAAGTTGCTCATGGGAAGAGTTTAGTCCCCGGCAGGCACTCCACAAATGATGGTTTCTCCGCTCTGCTTCCCTGTGAAAGTCTGTGTGACTCCCAGCCTCGAGCTTAGCTTCTGGCTGCTTCTCTAGGAGCCCGATCAGCAGGTTTGGCTCGCCCTTTCTCTCTGCCTCCCAGTGTACCCGACTCCTCACTTGCCCTGACATGGCCCTCACAGCCTTTCCTACTGCCTTCTGCAAACTGTCCCCCAGTCCCTGCTCCACACGCCTTCTGGAAGCCTCCCTTGCCCAGTGCTGCAAGGCTGTGTTTCTCCTTCTGGCTACATCGGGTCCTCATGTCAACAGAAGCACAACGGACATCCATTTGATAACACCTCTACGCGTTCCCTGCCCTCCTTTGTTAAAATGAAAGCCGTGGACAGAGAAAAGCTCTTGGGGGAGAATGAATAACCGTGCTAATTGGGAACATGTGCCTACTGTGTGCTAAGCACCTCCAGCCCGGTGGGAGACTTGATCCTGACAGCTCTGTGAGCTAGTTTCTACATCAGTACCATTTCGGGGGAAAGAAAACTGAGGCAGAGACAGGGGAAGCAACCTGCCTGGGGTCACTAAGCCGTGGCTCTGAGACATGAATCAGGAGTCTGTGACTCCAGGACAGACACCCTTAGCTAGGGTTCAGCGAGGAGCCCCTCAGTTTCATTTCCATCTTTGGGAATCTTTCCCCAACCCCTGACCCCTGTCCTGTCTGATGGGCCTCAGGGCTGAGTCATCCTACTTCCCCCGCTTTAGGGCCTAATCTAAGTGTGAGCAATGACTGGAGAGAAATTAAGGAGAGAAGGAAAAAAAGAAAAGGAAACCTAACACTTGCTCCGCGAGGGCTCAGGGTGTGGGTCTTACCCTGAGAGCTCTCTCCTGGTTCCATGGTGTGTGTGAGAAAAAGAGCATGGACCCAATTCCCACCTCTGACACTTGCTAGCTGTGTAAACTTGGCCAAGTTATTTGAACCCTCTGAGCCTCAGTTTCTGGTTTGGTGTGTGGGACAGCGGAACTCCTCACAGGGTGGTCAGAAGTAAATGAGTTTTAGTGGACAGCCAGCTAGCTTAACCTAGCTGTTTCAGCACTGCTAGCTCCCTCCAGCCCTAAAGAGGTCACCATTTCTTATTTTTGGCCACAAAATAAGAAAGAACAGCTGGACTGCCCCCTTGATCCCTCCCTGGGGGCGGATCAAACCCATAAAGACTACTCCTTTGCCCTTCAGTCGGGCTTCCTGCTTGGGGGCCCTGCCTTGTCTTTCTCGGAGTAACTGAAGTTGTCACTTCCTGCGCTCTGTGACTACAGTCACTGGAAGGAAGAGTTTATGCCAGGGTGCGTCCATGCCCTCCCCCCCAACCCCCAACACACACAATGAGGTGCTGCAGGTACAGGAAGAAGGGGTCCTCTGGTTTTTCCCACCACAATTCATGAGCTCTCCTTCCTTGCATGACTGTCATCTCCACTGATGCTTGATCCCCCACCAACGTGATGGTGCCCTGGTCCACAGGAAGCAGGTCAGGGAGGCATGGAATGTGGGTCCAAGCTCCAGGCTGACAGCTGTCCATAGGTCATTTGATTGAACCCCTGGCACTACATCAGGGCGAAAGATGCCATGATCTCTATTTTATAGATGAAGATACTCAGAGAGGACAAGTCGCTGTCCAGGGTAATTTAGCCGGTAATTGGTGAGGCTGGGACGGAACTCAAGAGGTCTGACTCTACAAATTACTGTTCCATTCTGCTGCCCACTTCGACCGGTAGCGGGTGCCAGTCCTCTGGGCTTGCTTCCTGGTCTGAGGATCATGGCTTTGGTCCAGGGGCCCTTCCAGACCTGGAGAGCATGCTGTGGAGGTGGCCCAACATGATGGGAGTTCTTGTTTAAGAAGCTGAGTGGTGGTGGAGTCAAGACTTGGGACCTGGAAGTCTCCATTCTGTGTCCTTGCCTGAAACAGCTCTACTGATGCTTGTCACATCCGCAGGGCCCGGGGCTGAGCATCCCTCACCCCAGGGCTTTCGTCTTAGCATGCAGAGCTGTGTGACCCAAAGTCACTCTCTCGACCTCTCTGTGCCTCAGTCTACTCGTAAGACGGAAAGGATAGCATTTGTCCCCTGGCTCCCCTTGCTTTGCAGGATTTAAAGAGAGAGTGGAAGGAAGGAAGGGAAGAAGGAAAGACACTAACATTCATTGTTAGTGTGTATTAAAATCTCATCTGTTCTCATTGAAGAGAAGAATTCATGTGAATGCACTTGGGAAAGCGGGAAGCCTGGTCAGTGTGGGAGAGTCCCCTGGTCTCTGACCATTGTTGCTGCTGTCCTGATTGTGCCCTGCCAGCATGCATCCTGTCTGACGTCTGAGGATTTCCCCTGGAAGTGGAAAGAGCACTCAGCCCCATGCTTACCTGAGGGCTTCCTGCAGGAAGCCTGAGATTAACTCCTGCTGTCTCCAAGGAACTCCTCTGTGGAGGTCTAGGCCTTGGATCCTGTACTGCAAATCTTGCCCCCCCCCCACCCCAAAAAGAGGATATTAAGGAATGATTGAAGGGGGTGGACCTTCCTTTGCCTTTTGGAGCCACTATTCTGGCACCATGCTGGTGGTCCCATCTCTAGTCCCTGCTGATAACAGGCAAAGGCAGAATGGCACAACGCCTGGATATTGGTGAGGGTTGGGGGGGCATGCACCTCTGAATATCCCAGCCTGCCATCTGTAAAAGGGACATTTCCTCGGATGGCCCCCACCTGTATGGAGCCCTGGTGGCTCAGAGATGATCAGCTCAATCACGTGAGCCGGCTGGCCACGTGATTGAGCTTGGATCAGGTCAAGGTCCTGGTCCAAGTTTTCTCAACCAACTCCTTGCCCCTGAGCTCCAGGCAGCTGAGCTGGCTCCCAGGGCTGTCTCCAGAACGGTAGACTCCCCAGCCTCGCTTCCCAGCACTGCATCTTCTTCACCTGCCCCTGGTTGGGAGAAAGACCCCCCTTTCTCCCATTGCCCAAATCAGAAACCTGGGGTCCCTATCAGCTCTCTTTGCTTACCCCACTCCGACATCCTCTGCACTCAGTCCATCATGTGGCCTTGGCAACTGTTCACTTCTCTCTGATTCCCTCCTCCCACCCTGCTATCCTGGTTTCAGCCACCAGCAGGTGGGGTCTGAGCCACTTTTGTTCAGACCAACTCCCCCTGGTCCTTTCTCCCCACAGTTGCCATAGTGATCTTCCTAAAGTGCAAATCCAATCATATCACTCACCCCCAACTCCTCATTGGCTCCCTATTGCTGTGACCCAGACTACACATTGTAAAACGCAGGCAGAGCCCTGCATGAGCTGGTGTTCCCCCTCCGTCCCTTCCCTGAGGTCTCCATCTTTAAAGTCTACACTGGCGTTAAATTAAACTACCATGATGGCTCTAACCTGGCTTCAAACAGACATGTTAAATCGAGTTCTACAGGCAGACAGACCTGGGATTGAGTCCTGGCTCTGCTCCTGGCCACTCAAGTGACCCCAAGGTGGGGAATTTTTCCTCTCTGAGCTCCAATCTGTAAAATGGGACTAATGCCTAATGCTTGTTCTGAGGACCAAATGAGATAGTGTGCAGAGAGTGTTTCTCAGGGCCTCACCTGCAGGATGGGCTCAAGAAATAAGAGCTTCCAGATGGTTCCAGGTCTTCCTGGTTTGGCTAGCAGCCTCTCACCTAGAATACTCTGGTTCCCCAACCCTCATCACCCCAATAACTACTTTTCTTTCTTCCTCCCTCCCTTCCTTCTTTTTTTTAAAAAATATTTTTATTTATTTACAGAGGGAGAGAGAGGGAACACAAGCAGGGGGAGTGGGAGAGGGAGAAACAGACTCCTTGCTCAGCAGGGAACCTGACGCAGGGCTCCATCCCAGGACTCTGGGATCATGACCTGAGCCAAAGGCAGACGCTTAACGACTGAGCCACCCAGGCGTCCCCCTTCTTTCCTTTTCTTTTTCCTTTCTTCTTTCTTTTTAAGAGAGAGAGCAAGGGCACAGCACAAGTCGCCCCCCCCCCCCCCCAGTGACTCCTTTTGTAGTATTTAACTCATGTCACACCCTCCATGACGCCTTTCTAGACCCATTCCCTTGTCTTCATCCATCAGTGCAAGGCCTACTGGCTGCCCAGGGCACAGACCCATCGAATTCTGGGGGCCGGTCACCACCCCCATGCTATGTTCCACTGGGCAGGGAGCATCCTGAGGGCAGGCGCATGCATCTTCTGCCTACTTCTGTGTGTCCGGTCCAGGCCAGGCACAGAGCCATTGGCCCAGCAGTGTTTGTGAAGCAGCCAGACTCTGTGGACCCCACAGCTTAGCCATCCCCTCTGCCTATTAGCCCCCAGACTGGCATCTCTGGAAGGCCCCTGCTTCTGAAGAACCCTCAGGTGCCACAGGGCCAGCCAGGAGCTGACTCTGGCCTCATCCACTGAGAGGGGTCAAGGAGAGGGCTGGCCTTCCAGCAGCCCCACCCTGGGGGAACACACCTGAGCCACCCCTGCATCTGTCCGAAGAAGGCCGACGTGGCACAACGGTTCCCCAGTGGGGGGTGACTCTCCGCTGTCTCACAGAGAGGGCAGGCAACGTGCACAGGTCACACAGCTAGTCCAGGTAAGAGCCCGGGTTTGAACTCAGGCTCCAGGAATCCTGCTCTTAGCCACATTGCTCTGCTCTTTCAGGGGCTGGAGGCCGTCCTGGATCTCATCCACCTGCTGCTCTGTGCTAGAGGCTCGACAAGGGTTCCTCAGGACGCTTTGACTCATGCTTTTCCACCTTCTGGTTGCAACATGCCTTCAGGGACCAGGGCTCTGGCTTCCCACTGTGTGTCATTCAGACTTTTCAGGGCCTTATGTGGACCTGGAATCTTCCCCGCAAGCCTTTACTCAGGGGTCTTCATTCTACCCTTGGCTAAAACACAATGCTCCTCCCTTCCCATCCGTCCCCCCCAGCACACATCAGCATTCCTGCAGCTGAAGAGAGTGGCCAGGAGTCCTATAGCTTCTCTTCTTTGAAGCCATCATCCCCAGGCCCCCCATTCCCCTTAACACTCCATAGCTTAGGGCTTTGCCTCTGGGGCTATTCTCTTGCGGCCTTGCCATTCTCTGAAAACTACTCTAAGCTTCAAGTGTACCTCACACTGAGGTCCCCGGGGAAGAGCCTTTTGACCCAGGTGTGGCCCAACCAGCCCAGAGCGGGAGTGGGGGGGGCAAGGGTGGGAGAGGCTAGCACCCCTTTTGCCGCACGAATTCAGCCTGGTACCCACTGATTCCTTAGTGTCCATGTCCCGTGGCTGGTTCATCTGGGCCTGATTGTTACTCTGACCCCTATGTCCTCCTTTCCACCTCTATACGGCCTTTGTCCATGAATCTAGGGGAATAGAGCAGACAAGCAAGAAGCAGCTTACTAGAGAAAATTCATTGGCCTGGCTGCAACCCCAGCTCTGCCGTTGCCTGGGTGACCTTGGGTTTTTGACCTTGGGTAAGTCACTTTCTTTCTTTGGGCCTCCACCTCCTCACCTGTCAAATGGGAAAGCTGGACAGCATGATATCTACGACCCCCTTCTTGTGCTAGGACTAGCTCTTCAGTCTCATCCCAGCTAAGGAATGGGAGCACTGTGCAAACAAATGGGCATATGTCAGGAACTGGTATCATAAGTGCTCCTCGGATAACTATTTTGCTGAGAGGACATTGAGGCTCAGACAGGCATGTGACCTGCTCAAGGTCACAAGGCTCACTCTAGATAGGCTTCACGCCCAGGCCCCTCTGACCCCCAAGTCAGCAGCCCACATCACATCTCATTGCCTGCTTAAAAAGGGAGGCAGGAATTCTGGAGATGCTAAATCACTTTGAAATGCATCCTGAAAAAATTCAAAACAGTGCAAACCTGATGCTCAGTGCATCTTAATGATGTTCTCTAAATCCAAGAAGGGTCATTACCAGGGGAACTCAGGGATCCTTCAGCTTCGAGGCCCTCCAGTGAGAAAATGGGGCTGACCTTGCTGGGAGAGAGATCAGGTAGACGGGGGATAACGACAGACCCTATGGGACGTTTGACAGACCAAAGGACCCAAGGAAGTCATAAAGAACAAGGCAGGGGTCTGACTGCCACACAGTCAGGTGTGGCCTTCCTACTAGTGCTAAAGAGGGAGAGTAAAAGCTTGGATAGAAGAGTATCAGGTGGCAAATATGTTTGTTTGTTGAATGGAATGAGCTCTGGTCTGGAGAGGCAGCCAGGCCTTGTCCAGGATGCTCAGAGCTGAGGTTCTGGATGACTCATCCTTCCCGACCCAGCTTTGAATTAGGGAAAAGGGAAGATGGAGAATGCAGGTGATGGAGCCATCTCAGCAACTTTGCTGGTGTTGCAGAGCCAGGACGCACCCGGAAAAATGAAGGGAAGTGGCCAAAGGCCTAGGGAGGTGAGAGAAGGCTAGACAGAGGGACAGGGAGTTGGAAAAGGTGTTTTTCCCTGCCCCTGCAAACTCCCAGCCCGGGCTTGGCTTTCCTTTTGGTTTCCGGAAATTCCGGGATCATCCAACAGTGCCACCCAGTGGCCATGCGGGAGAGGTGCAGAGAGATGCGGAGGAAAGCCGAAATTAGATGGGAGAAAGGAAAAGTACCAGGCTCCCAGAAAAATAGAAAGCTCTGTGTTTCTTCCTCCCTTGAGGATGTGGTACAGGACTCCCCACAGCTTTCTGGTTCTAGGCAGAGCTGCCTGTCATGGTGCACACACCCTGAAGGACTTCCTCTCTTCTCTCAACTCTGGAATTTAGAAGCTGCTGGATTAAGCCAGCGCTCCCCTAATCCAGAGGTCCCCAGGCCCCCCTGGGCATGGACCTGAAGAGACAAGGGTGTCTGAAGCCGCTTCTCCAGGACTCCCCTTTCTCAGGTGATGAAGGGATGAGAATGGAGCTGCCAGCTGGCTCTCCCCCTGGGTTGATCTGGTCATGGTCAAGGTCATGGTTGTAGTGAGGTTAGCACAGTGGGGTCTCTGCGCCAGCAGTTGGGGGGGGTTGCTGAAAGGCGTTCACAATGGACTACATACCATTTCCCTTCTTCTCAGCTTTTCTGGGGTTCATGAGCTCTGAGGAAAGAAGCAGAGCTCTTCCTCTGAGAAAGGCCGGACCCCAGAGTTTGATCATAAAGAAGGTGGCATGGTTCCTAAGAAAAACACAATAGAACCTGGGAGTGAGGGTCTCAAAGGAACCCTTCTGCCCAGGATTGTGCTAAGGATAATACCTAACAGATGTGGGTCCTATGTTCATTCCCATTCTACAAATACAGAAACCGAAGCTTCGTGAGTTTGTGAAACTTGCCGGCAGCCACACAGCCGGTAAGCAGGTGCGAGAGCCAGGAGATGGGCTGTGGTCTGCCTGACTCACCAGCCCCAGCTCTGAACCAGGCCCCAGCCCCAGCACCACTGGGGAACGCTCAGGGCTTTACCTGTAGGAGGTGCTCAGCAAACATTAGGAGAAGTAGATCCTTCCCTAGAGCTGGAGAGGGAAGCACGTTGTCCGAAACCGACTGACTCAGGACAGAATGGATTGGCTTCAGCTAAAGAGTGAAGTATGAAAGTGTATAAGACCAGGAAGGCCGTCATAAAAGATTGGTGTTTGACAGGTGTCTTCAAGGTCCAAAGGCCTTGAAAGGGGTGTTGCGGGGTGGGGTGGGGCTTTCTGCATGGGAACGCCTGCACACTTCACCCCTGCACTCACTGCCTGCAGAAACGCTCCCCGGACGAGCCTGTCTCAAACAGCCGCCCCCTGCCCTGCACCTTGTGGTGCTGTATTTCTCCCCATAGCACTCATCTCTACCTGTCAATTAGCTATTTACGCATCCATTTATTTTGTCTTATTCTCTGCTGCTAGAATACAAATTCTGTGAGGAGTGATTTTGAAGGTTTTTCTCGTTCTCATATCCCCAGTGCCTGGGATGCTGATGTACGAGATACAACTTTGTTAAATCCATGCCTAAACAGATGAGTAGACTCCAGGATAAGAGGACATGAGGGACAGAGCACGGAAGCAGGGTCGCATGTCCCAGGAATACCGAGTCATACAGTAGGACCGGAGTGAGCAGCATGGAAGGACACGGTGAGACCCGCAGGGTCCTTCGGAAAGACTGGGGAAGGCCTTGAATGCCACACTGAGGAATCTGATTTATTTTGTCCTATAGATGAGAGTGAACCTTTGAGGGTTTTGTGTAGGAGAGTGACAGGATCCAGCTGGATTTTAGGAAGATAACTTAGGAATGTAATAGAATGCATAATGAAATTTGTCATGAAGATGTCGTGTGGGGGCTGATCTGAGAGCAAAAACAGGAACCCTGTGAGGAGAGTGCTCCTGCTGGTGTGAGGCGACAGGGAGGGAGAGACTGAGCCGTGGCCAGGGGAGTAGGGCGCCACTACAGGGGAGTCAACAAGACTGGGGTCAGTGAGATGGGAGAGGGGGAGGGAGAGCAGCAGGGCCTTTGGCCAAGTGAGGGTATGTGTCAGCTCATGTGGGTGTCGGTGGAGGGAGCCCATGGCCGGCGCAGTCTGGCAGACGTGGAGGTTGTGGGGCAGCTATAGCTGGCCTGTCCTTGGCAATGAGACAGATGACAATGCTGGCCTGGTGCTCAGGAGAGAGGCCAGGGGCTGGGGCCAGGGTATTTGGAGCTGTTGTTGGGGGCAGGGGGAGGAGAAGGAGATCCTCCAAGATGAGAGTGTAGATGGAATGAGAAGAGAAGAACACCTGCATTATGGGGAAAGGAAGAGAGAGGAGGGGGGAGGAGTCCCCAGAGTTGTGGTCAGAGGGGTAGGGAGAGAACAGTGGCCCAGACAGCTACCCGTGGGCCGGGGCTCCCTGACATGCTCACCGCCACGCCCCCGCCCCGCCCTGCCACAACAGCCTCAGCTTCTGAGCCCCACGGCTCGCTCCCTTGTTCCAACACAGAAGCGTAGGGCATCACAGGGTCTGACATTACTGTGTCCCTACTTTGGGTCAATGTTTGTGCCATTTTGGGGCCAATACTTCTGGTTCAGGAGGAAGAAATCATTTATTAGTGGCCTCTGTGGAGGTAAACCTAATGCATGTTGAAAAACTGGCAAAGTCTCATTAGGGTTTTCTCCAAAGTAGCCCTATCCTTCTTATTCATCCTTTTGGAAGGGTGGACTGCCATTTCGTGATGGGACCCAGGGTCCAGATGTTGGTTTGCGGAAAGGGGAGCCCAGATGAGTTTTGAACAGGGTTTGTGACCTGGAAATACCTGAGCTCATAGAGGACAAGTTGAGGGGGGTGGGCAGTGTTGGGCACTGTGCCTTCAGGGAGATGTGGTGGCTGCCTCCTTCACATGGCTTGCTAATGGGTAGGGGAGACAGAGTTGCAGAAATCAGGTGATGGGTGCAAATCTTTGCAGGAGATGGTTGGTAACCGTGGGAGCTTGAGTCACTCTGCTGTGTGGCTATGGGAGTGGAGACACAGAGAGGACTCAGGACTTGGCCTTGGAATGAGTGTCCCACCTGCTCCCTGCTGGGGTCCATGGGTCCACACTCCCATAGTAGGATGGGCTCAGCCACATGAAGAGAGGCCTGCCAGCTTGGGATAAAAGGGTTTGCTCCTCTTCTAATTATCTTTTGGAGGGTCCAAGGGGCCCAGAATATCAACGTTTACTCTGGCTTTGCCCTTTAGTTGAGGTGTGGCCCTGGAAGGTCAGTGATGCTCTCTGCTCTTTCTGTTTGGAATAACTGCTCTGGGTGGACTTTCCTTCTGGGAGGTGGGATGTAGGATGTGTGGCCCTCCAATGGGAAAGAGACCCAGGGGGGCTCTGAAAGAGACATAACGAAAGGAGGAAAAGGATAGCGAGCCCTGCTCAGATGTACTTGATGTCATGACCAAAACTTCCAATAGGCAACTCAAACTTGGCATGTCCCAAACGGAATTCTCCTTTCTGCTCCCTCGCCCCTAAACCTGACCCTCCCCCCGTCATTACCATTGCCCATTCAGTTGTTCAGGCACACACCCTGGATACAGCCTTTTACAAAGCTGTCAGCAAATCCTATTGTCTCTACCTTCAAAATATATTCTGACTCTGATGTCTCCGCTCCCCCAAGGAGCGAGGCGCATGCCAGCCACTCCCATGTCTCACCTGGGCTCCCAACAGTTCTCTTGGCTTCCACCCCTGCTTGCAGAGAAGCCAGAGTGAATTTTTTAAAAATGTAAATCAGGTTGTGTCATGCCTTTGTTCAAAATCCAATGGTTGTTTACTGGACTTAGAACTAAACCTACAGCTCTTCTGTGGCCTGGAAAGGTTTGTACCATCTGTGCCCTGGATACCTTTCCGACCTCATTTCCAACCACCTCCTGTGTTCGCTCGGCTGGGCCAGCTGCCTCCTCGCCTATCCCCAACCCCAGCGAGCATGTCCCCGCCACAGGGCTTGTGCCTTGGCTGTCCCCCCTTTCTGGAAGACTCTTACCCCAAACATTCTCAGGATTTTTTTCCTTTATGGGGTCACTGCTTACATGTGCCTGGAAGTGCCTGGCACATATTGAAGGTATAAATGAATGAATGAATGAATGTATTAGCCCCACGCCTGGCACATAGGAAGGGCTTAAAACTCGCCATGGAATAATAGCCTGGCCTAAGCTCTCTTTTCTTGGCTACCAAATCCGCTCCCAACCTACACAGAGGTGGAAATCAGCTCTGCGGAAGGACCAGATGCATGTACTGGGCATGGACACCAGAGGGCGCCATACGCAGCGGTAATGGCACCCTGCCGCACAGGCTGAGTCTGCGGCAGCCTGGGGACCTTAGACCACCCCCCCACCCCCCCCACCCCGCGCCCAAGCCACCCACCCCCAGCACCGGAGAGATGGTGGGAAGTAGACATTCCGAACCAACACCTGCTCCCTGCATACCTGCTAACTGAGGGCTTCTTGAAAAGAGGCAGGTGAGATTTTGAAGGTTAAAAAGGTTCTTCCCCACTTATTTATGTTATTTTATTCATTTTGAATCAGGATTTCCTTTATTGGCAAGTGGTTGACCATGGTTACCTTTAGGGGTGAGTTTTATGACAGGAAGGGGGTCCGACAGCACTTTTGGTTTTTCCTCCTCTTATTTGTCAAACCCCAAACCCTGGCAGCTCCAGTCACCTGAGGTCATGTTACTGACCGCAATCCCCCCTACTTCCCATCCTGCAAATAATGTCCAGAAGCTGGAGCCTTAGTGTAGTTAAGGAACACAAACCCCTCTGCCGGACAAACCCATTTAAGCCTCCAACCCTCCTGGAGCAGCATTCCCAGGCTCTCCAGGCTGACTTGGGTCTAACCTCCTAGGAGACCACTGTTCCATGATAGCAAGTGCTGCTCTGAATGATAAATGTGTGACTCTCAAAGAGACAAGAAGGAGAGAGACAGGGAGACAAGAGACAAGAGGGAGAGCGAGGTTAAGCACTCACTTGGTGAGTTACCCAGGACTAGGAGGCTCTCTGACTTCTTGGCCACCAGACCAAATTTGACATCCCTAGCATCCAGACTCACACCCTGTCCTCACACTTCCTGTCCATCCCCCAGCCCCTCCCATCCCCTCTGGGCGAATCCTGCACAGGCAGGTGAGCCCACAGGACATAGTGCCTTAGAGGTAACTCACCACTTCTTGGGCCCCTCCAGCATACTGGAAACCCACTGCTCACTATCCCCCAACCCCATCCTAGGTCCTCAGGTGTGGTTGGGCTCACTGGGATCGGTGGAATGTCTTCCTGATGGTAAGCATACTCTCTCTCCCAGGCACAACTGCCCATGATCTCTCTCGCCTGTCTGTCCCGCTGCTCCTTCCGAGGGGCTGAACGTTGTGCCAGTGAGACTGGGGTCTTCACTTAGCAGAGGGCCAGAGAGTGGGAGTGGGCAGGCAGGATGGGGCAGGGAGTGAGGGGGCGAACAGTGGGTCTTGCCAAACAAGGTCCTGAGGTGAGGATGTGGGCGGGCGTCGACTGCGGGATTGGGGCCATGCAGCACCTGAAGTGGGCTTAGTCAGGCTCCCAGCTGCTCCCACCCTTCATGGCTCTGCTTTTTGGTCATTCCCACTGAAAACTCCTTTTAAAATATCTTTGCCACCCACCCTCAGGAACCCCATGTGTGGGATCATTCTGCCTGCAAAACAAACTGCTTGTATTATGTAACGATGAGTGTGTCTATCCACTGTAAGCAACGGAACATTTATAACAACCAACAAAGCTTCTGGCCAGCATGAGAGGCTGCCGACTGCCTCGCTCCAGTGTGAGAATTCAGCCCGAAGTGAAGCCGCTTGACATTCTGTTTTGCCTGGGCAGCCTTGTTACAAGGCAAGGTGTGACTTTTCCTCGGGCTTTTTGAAATTCTAAAATAACCAGAGGGCTGCGGTATTATCTCCTTGGACACCAAGTCTCTAGTGATTCCTGAGTATGGCCCCTGGCTTTGGCGGCTGACGTGATTCGTCCTTCAAAGTCCCACTCCTTAGAATGCTGCTCTTTGGTGGA